>JAEQBH010009492.1:0-104085 GCA_016808115.1 Tetrastigma voinierianum | reverse complement strand
TTGACTAGGTTTGACCAACACTTATAATATGTGACCAGTTGACTTTTCAAGGATGAATAATTTCATCGACTAAGACACCACTTCATGTGCCCCGCCGATACGAAGTTCAGACGGTTTAACGTCAAAATCGACTTACTTGATAAAACGTTATGGACCTAAGTTCAAACGGCAAGTTCAGCGTTGTCCAAGCCGCCTTCGCGTTTTACCCGAAAGCCAATCTCTAAGCCCTATATATACATAAATTTCTTGAGTACCAAAGGAACCCTAGCCCAAAACACTCATTTCGAAATCTAAAACCCTAAAGCCCCCTAAACCCATGAGCACCAAACCAGTCATTGACTCATTTTCAGTCGCTCAAGTTTCAAATTGCAAGGAGCCGATTCCGCCACCACCACCGTGCACGAGCCGGCCAGTGGAGGAGGAGGACCACCTGCACGGCCGGCCGCAGAAAATTTCAGCACTGGACGCGCCCTGACAGCCAACGGCGCACGCGGCCGCAAACTCGGTCCCCTGATTTTTGCAGGGGTTTTTCTACCATCTCAGGCCAACCCATACCTCCTTTCCACCATTTTTGGACCCTCTAAACTCATTCCCGTGGGCCTTTTTTGCAGATTCCTCACCGTTTGAAAGTTACGACAAAAACAAAGTTGGTCGACGGTTGGATCGAGTTTTTCGCCACTATTAGCGATTGGACCATGTAATGGTACTAATGAAGTTCTCGGTCTCTGTGCTTTCCATTGATATGTGGTTTGTAAATTTGACGCCGCTTATTAGTTTTCCATTTTTAGGTCGTTTCTGTAATTACCAGAAGTTCGACTAAATAGAGTACCAATTGGTCAAGTTTGGCAAAATTGAAGCTCGGATTAGTGAAATCGATGTTTTTATGAATTATCGACTCGCTCACCCTCGAAATTAGCTCCCGAGTGAAACTCTCAATTGGGTACCGGCCTATAGGGTACACTGTAATTGACCCCGCTTCTGAGTCCAACTTGGATGGTTTCATAGTTCTAAAAGTTAATCTAAGGCCTTCTGGGAATCCCAATGTTGTCGGGTTCGGGCCATCGGGAGTGTTTCCAAGTGGTGTTTTATTTATATTACAGCGCCACGCCGGCTTCAGAGAGACGATCCTACAGGAGCAGGATCGAAAGCGCCTATAGTCAGCCAGTGGTTTATATGTTTTAAAATGATTTGGGGCATTATGTTGATATATCTCTCGTCAGGATTAAATATTTTACTATATATAATGCTTTTGATCAAATGGTTGGTTGTATACAAATGTGATTATCGGTCTCATATAAAACAAAGTTATCATTTCATGTGAATTTGGTCATCCTTTTAACCTGCTTGGAAGTTTTATCGAGTTCCCTGGATGAGTCAGGGTATTTTAAATATGTTTGGTACGTGGATTTCGAGGTTTTAAACCACTGAAACGATTGCTTTAAGAGTGCCAGATTTTCAGATTCACAAATGATTTGGCGATACAAGATCGTTTGGAAAGGTACTTATGCAGTAAGGAAAAAGATTATATATATTAATACCACGGTCGCGGAGGCCTCGGATTCACCACTCGGGCTTAGTACATCGATATCGCCACCGCGTCGTGAGGCTCCGCTTTATCTCGACGGTTTATTAGCTGCCACTTGCCGTGAGGCCTGCGGTTACCCGACTCCGCTTATCGCTGCCATGGTGTCGTGAGGCCTGCCACCCAACGGTTTAGTATGGATGTATGGTACGGTATATTGCTGGTTTTCTGGGTAAACTGTAGTTATTTAAATCTTTATGGATGTTGCATTTTCCTAATTATTTTTCTTTTACGATATGAGGGTTATATAATTTTATGCTAAATGGTATGTTGTGAAACATATTCAGGTTATAAGGTTCTTGATAATGAAGTCGGTTAAATTTTTGAACATGAATTCTATATTGATCGGGCTTTAAAGCTGCCATGGGGAATGCTTCGCTAAACTGGAACATTACAAAATAGTGGATGTGAGGTCTCCTATAAGAAATGTTCGAAAAATGAAACCTGTTATTTTCCTTATAAATTATGCTACTCATCGGTGATTTATTATCTCACTACTATTGTTTGAATCTGCTCCTAGGTCCCGACAACAGAGGTCTACTCCTCGCGCGCCAGAATCAACACTCGCCCTTCTCGCGACAAACGCCATACTCTATCCCATCTATCCGTCTTTGTTTTGTTGACCTATTTACTTTCATTTTCAGAACCCTAAATTGGTAAATACTCTTTTAGAATGCTCATAATAGTATCAACTCATATGAGTCCTTATTACATATGTAGTGGGTCTTTTTTATATATAATTGGGATATTAAATCTATTAATGCAAGTGTTTACTTCCTCCTTAAAGTGGAGTTCCACCGCATCTTCCCTAAAGGATCGCATGCTGACTTCACTAGGCTGACTACTCCAGAAATTGGGAGGGTGTCCTGCCTGGTCCTATCAAGAGACAAGTAATAAAAAGTGGATTTTTATTGCTCGTATATCAGTTCCCACGAGGATTAATGATAAATCACAACGCTAACTACCCTAACTACTCAAGATCCTTATTATTGGAACTCCACTATTAAGATGATTAGAGAATGAATAAAATAATACTAAATAATTTCACTAGTATACATAAAAAAATATATTAATAAGAATGGAATTGAGAGTTCAATGAGTTAGACAACACTGGGAAATAGAGCAATGAATAATTGTCAATTTCTGCATCATTTTTTAATCATAGCTAAGCCATAAGTTGGAAAGCTGAATTTGTCAAAGATGCATTGTGATATAGTTTGGATTTCTCACTTAACCATACCTTTCACTAATTAAAGATTCATGTTCATTTCTAACTCATGAATCTAATCAATTACTTGTAAGATATAATCCTCTTTCTAAGATTTTGGTATTTTTCCTTTTTAGTACTTTACACCCAAATCTTTGGACTGAAAAATTCTTGTCCCCATAGACAGGATATTGCAAGCCTTCTCCAATTTAGATGACACCTCATCCTTCAATACTAATGAAATTCTCAATCTCCTTGATTAGATCTTTACAAACACGATCATAATCCTTTCGTCGTAAATAGGAGAAACTCTCCGAAAGGAATTGATACTTCATCAAACTATCCTCGAACCATGAGTAAGTTAGTGATCTATCTGAGTAGTCTTTCAGAGTTCATTAGTTCCAAAGTATTAGTCTACCATACCCATAAAGAGCTGCTCTATACCCTCAGGATTCTCCATCTCTATGTCATGCAGAGTCCCTCCTGGAAATAAGAGTAAGGTACAATACTTTATTTTGGTACACGACACTAGTACTTGGAACAATTAAGTTATAAAATAATACCAATCAAATAAATTCAAGAATTCTAACTAAGGCGTTCTTCCACTTTGTGCAGAAAAAAAAACAATCATCACTGACCGATTCCCAAAAAGGAGCTCAACCTTCAAACTCGGTTCACTCATATCGTTGACTAAACTCCGATCAGAAAATTCACTCTGAATTGTAAACAAATTGAAATAAATGAACTCCATAAATTTTTCAAACCCGTTTCTTTATTCAAAAAACAAAGAAGGAAAGAGAAAATATTACAAGAAATTCCAGCTTAAAGCTGCACATCAGTTCATTACTCAACTCTATAAAATAAAAAGAAAAACTAACTAAAAACTACGCTCAAACTAAATCTACTAAAGAGGAAATAAAAGATAAAAATAAAAGAAAAATAATAAACAAAGAGTGTTCAACTACCTAGTTCTGAATCGCAGCCGTAAGTACGCTAGCCTCTGTATGCATCTATTTATAGACTTTCCAATGTTGGGCCGCACTTCAAAGCTACGTCGTGGATCCCAAAATATTCTAACCCAAATTGGTCATGGTCGCGACATAGAAAATTTTAGTCTTGGCTGCTGGCTTTCAGCGTAGCATTCAGTTTTATGTCGCGACCGCTCTTCCAGATTTAGATCCGTCGTGATGCACTGACAATGTCAATGGCATGATTTCTATGGTTCTTCAAAGAATCCTTATTACGATAGAGGTTTCTTTTGTCGCAATAAACCCTTCCTTTCCGGGTCTCGACCTTGTCGAACCGTTGTCGCGTATTACAAAACTTGTCGCACAGACTAATTGACTAATCTTAGCTTATCTTTCAATTTTCGTCGCAACATAATTTTCTTCTGTCACTTATAGAATTCTTATCACTCAAGAACTTTTATTGTTGCTACGTAAAACTTTCTACGCGATAGAGATTCCGCTCTGTTTCATTATAAATATAACATAAATTTCTTTGTTGCAATAGTCTTCTTTATATTGCTTCAACTTCTTTGTCAGAATAGTTGATTTCTTTGTCACGCATGCAGTTCATCTCAACCTCATGTTTTGTTTTGTCGTAATAGAAATCGCCTTTGTCTCTCGACAAAGTCTTGTTGGCCAATATTATTTTGAACTCGAATTCTAATTTGTCATGACGTAGTTTTTCTTGATGTATTCCTTCCATGAGTCATCCCATGTTAAAAACTTTGTCAAATACAAAACATTTTTCGCAGCTTCTGACTATGTTTATACTTTGCCATTTTCTGTCGCGACAGAGCTGTCTTTTGTTGCGACAGAGTTCATATGCTAATCTTCATTCTTCTTTTATGTCACGACAAAGTATGGATTGTCGCGACAAAGTTCCTCTACCATTTGCCTTGATTAGTATCACAACAGACTTCTGCACACTCTTCCTCATAAATGTCGCGACCGAAAAACTTTTTGTCGAGACAAAGTTCTATTTCCTCCCTCGATTTCAAATTCTGTGACTTTGTCGCGACATAAAGTCGTTTGGTCGTGACTTATTTCATTGTTCTCCTGAAACTCGTCACACACAAAACTATGTCGCAATGAATCCCGCATTTGCCACTTTTTTTCTTTTTCTACTGAATATCATTTTTCAATAAAAACTCGCAAACACAAATTTGGTGAATTTTCCATAATTTAACATTAAAAATATATACCAACTACTAAAAATATTTAAAATGGATTAAAATGTATGAGTTTAAGACTCCATCAAATTCCCTAAACTTAAAGTTTTGCTTGTTCTCAAGAAAGAAAAAAAAATTGCTCATTCTCAAACAATTACTTACAAGGACATTTTTTGTTGGAATCTTTAATTGCTAAGTAAACATTAGTCGGCTTATAAAATTATTTCTAAACATGTTTCCCATCTAGAATCAAGAAGATTTTCAATTAAGTTCACTAAACAACCAAATAATTCATATAATGTAACAATTTAATTATTCAAACTGAACTGTGAGTGTGTGATGGTCTTCTCTCTTTTTCCTTGGTAGATTAGTTAATCTCTAGGAATACTCGCTTGGATACACTCTCTCTCATTCTTTAAGTCCCATATACTTGTTTTCATATTAATCCTCACTAATGTAAGTACATATCACACCCCTTAAGGTCTAATAGGTCTTTTAGTCTTGTAATGTGTGGCTTGGGTAATTAGGTGGATAATTTGACAATTTAGGCTCAAATTTTACCTGGACATCACTGATAACTTAGCACTCTTGCCCTCATTATGCATCATTGATAACAAGCTTCTAACCTCCTATCTCGGTTTTATTACAGATCTTGTGCCATTCTCCATCAGGGTATCTTTTTTCTCCTTTCATCAGACCACACTTAGAATATCACTTCTCTTCCTTATCTTGTAGTTTTTTCATTTTCATTTTATCATGTCTGAAATGCAATGTTTTATCTTTTTAAGCTTTCTACCTCCCTTTAACAAACTGGTCAAGAACTCCTGATAATTGGGCTTATGACATTAAAGTGCTTAGGTGTCAACACCCTAAGAACTTATCTATTCAAGGGAGGAAGGCTACAAGACTAAACCCATTCCTCCCTTGATGTTTCACTTTTATGCCTTTTTTCTTCATCTTTTCATATCTTCTCTTCTCGATGAGCTTTCAACCCTTTTCATCATTCTCCATAGCTTTAAATAACATTCCCCAAAATTGTCCTCCTTTCTTCTCTACTTTTCGTATGTGTCATGTAACTGGTAAATAAGGGTTCTTATTGTAGGATTATGTTTAAGGAATGATTTGGCTTCGTATTTATTGGTTGATGATAAGATTGGCTATCAAGCTCAAATAAGGGAACCAATGTGTGTGAAGCCAGACATCATATGGGTGGTAGGCTTTAAAAGGCTCAAACTTCCAAGGATGGCCTATATCCTTTCCTGTTAGTGGTATTTCCTAGGATTTCGCTTTGACTAATAATCTAACAACTTCTAGGACATTTGGAGATTTTTTAGTGATGGATCCCAAAAGATGTCTCTAACCTGAGCACAATTTGTTTCGTAGATTCGACCATGTGTGCAAAGTAGTTTATCGATTTTAAATAACCTAACTAAGCATAAATGTAATCACAGGTGTCATATTGTCTACTCAATTTGTTAAACCTTCCTTATTCTTTGAAGTTCAACACATTTATTAATATCCATAGAACTTTCCCTTTCATTTATTCCTACCCCAATTCATCTATCTAATTTTTGTTTGGTTCATGGATATGTTGCCATGCTGTTTTTATAAGTTAACAGCTCATTCAATTTAGATGAAGTTAACACAAATAAACATTTCACCTACATTTATCCAATTCTACCAAACAATGTAATAATAATAAAGTATTTTCCACCATGAAATATGGTTTCTCCATTATTAATAAAATCATTCACCAATGGTCAAATAAATTTTAAATTATTTAAAGTAAAAGAAAGAAATTAAAAAATAATACACATACAAAATGCCAAATAAGAGTGAACACCAATTTTTGCAAAGAATCTTTCAATTCATTAGATTTTTCTGGTATGAGATTATGGGTAGGTTATAAGATGGAAGAGGTAATGCTCATTTTTTTTTCTTTTCGAGGCCATTTCTCGGCCGTCTGTATTTTTAAATATTCTTTTTAACTTCCCACTCGGGAGTTAGTTCTTCTTTCCTACGACTAGGACTTTATTTTGAACCGACAAGCTTACAAGGTTCATAAGGTATTTCTTCCTCTGGATCTCGGGTTAGAAGGGCACTGTGGTCCTGTTACACCCTGAGGGACTATTTATGTAAGGTACACAGCCTGAAATTTTGATTTGTGGTCATGGCACTTTCTTTTTGCTTAAGACTGTCTTCATAGCCCAATCTAGAATCTTCGTGACGCTTCGTCATTCTGTTACTTTTTAGCTAATGACTCTATGAGTGTCCCGCTGCTGGACTTGCCCATGATATTTAGGAGAAAATTTTCGCAATGTGCAAGATTATTCAACCAATTAATATCCCTTGACTCCATGTCACTTTTAAGGCATCGGGTCCTATTCTTATCACCGCTCTCCATTCCTGTGATCACTTTTTCAAATTTCAGGTTTCCATTCTTCATCTCTTTGTTTTAATGCCTCCTCCGCATTAAGATCCCTCTTCTCGAGCCTCTGATCCATATTCATCCCTAAGTCGGTCAGATTCTTAGCTGTTGTCCCTCTCGTGATCTCATGTTCCATGTAGAATCTCAACATCTCCATCAGCCTGCTTTTATTGCTCTCGGTGCCCCGAACTTTCACTTTGTTCCTAATAGACTTTTCTTATATGTCTCAGATGCTGACCCCGTATGGGGCTTAGGCTTCACTAAATTTCTTCCCGCTCTAGGTGCACTTCCCACGTATCGTCTACATATTTCATTCCCTTCTTCTTATTTTATTTCTTTCTTTTCCTCTGCTTTTTGTGGACCTTTCACACTCCAAGCACGTCAAAGGAGATGCTTTATATGTTTCTTCATTTACCCACTTTCTACCCATTTCCCTAAGAAGGCAAAGGTCAGATTGCAGCTAGTGAGGAATCAAGTCCCCGCATTTTCTGAGTAACTCATGATAGAATTCCTCATTATCTTCCCACATTGATTTTGGGAAAATTCCCTTCATCAATGCATAAAGGAGGATTCATTCACCTTTCACCGTGTCGAGGTAAGCCAAGGAAACTTAGCTAATAAAGAACCATACTCCAGCTTCTTCCTCGTTAAACTGGCCGGAAATGGATTCTATAAAGCAGCATTTCCCTTCCTTTCTGCAATGCTAGTAGGTCCACTATCTTCTCCGTACTCTAAATTCCTTTTAATGGGCCTTCATGAATTTCGGGGCCCATCTTTCTGCACCTTCATATCAGATAATTCATTTATCGTTTCTTTGCTAAAATATATCCATTTTCCTCTGACATATACCTTATTTCCTTTCTATTCCACCATGTTAGCAAAAATTTTTAACTATGATACAATATAACTGGTGGCCTGTGCTCTGCTTCAAGACGCCATCCTCCCTTTCCCTCAAGCATTTCAAAGAAAAAGGAGATGAGTTTGTCGAACTCCTTTCAACTATAAAACCCCTATCCTTCACCATTTTCAGCCAGCTGCATGCCTCATCTCGAGATTACAAGATCTTACTTTCATTCCTCCGTCTATTTCGCTCTTCACCTCCCATCTCCTTTTCTCGATTCTTCTTCCGACCGCTTCTGTGCTCTACTCTAGCTTCCTCAAATTCTCCTCTTTCTTCCTCTTGCATTTCCTTAATGATTTTCTTAAACAAATTTCTCTTTCCTACTCTAATACGTATGCTTCCATCATTTCATTCAAGTTCTAACAAGTGTTTAATCTACTTCAAACAAAGTTAGGAGGTGGTTTCTGTGGACTCTAAAGGCCTAGAAGGTAAAGAATTTCAAAGATATTCTATTAGCTGAATATTGAATGGGTTGATGGTTTATGAGAAACGTGGCTTTTCAGTTTTTTAAAAATTCTCTATTTAAAAACTAACTATTTATTGTGCCTTTCATTAAATGTCACGACAACAACTGACCTAGTGGTTTGCTCCTGACACATGTCACATATAGAAATAATGTCACTTAATAAGAGTTTTGCAATCAATTGGAAGCTAGGTCAGTCTTATGTCGCGACAAAGTAAGAAATGTCCCAACATATTTTCTGATGTTCATGTGTATTTTTGTCGTGACAAAAGGAATTATGTCGCGACAAAGTTTTTCTTGTAACATTAAAGAATAGAACCATCCTTATTAGCGCCAAAAGATTGTCTATTTGCCAATCTTATGTCTTACTTCAAAATTTGCTCAATTACCTATTTTCAACCATTCAACACAAATGACATTATGCACATGCCCTTCTACTCACTCTCCATACTTGTAAAAACACATGTGTAATTATCAAAACAATCTCTATTCAAATATGAACAACAAATTTCATTCTTCACCCACTATAATTCATCATATCTAATATGTGATCCAAGCAATGAGCAACATGAAACTATTTACAAATTTTATGCTCGGGAAAACTTAACTCCGTGCATTATCATTAAAGAACAAGTTAAAGAAGAACTCCTCAGAATACTTCGCATAGTGATTTTTGAGAAAGAATGCTTCTCAATTAAAATTTATCTCTAATATAACTTAATTGTCCTAAAAATTAAACAAAATTACAAAATAAAATCTCTAAATAAAATTAAAACTAATACTTCAAACACTCAAAATTTAACAAAATTAATATAACTATAATAATTAAAATTATGCTTGGGTTGCCTCCAAAGAAGCTGCTCAGTTTAATGTCTTTAGCTAGACAAATATCTTCATTTCAGCAAAATTCTCTTATCTCTTCCTAAACTGATCTCAATCACTTCACTTCCTCCAATTCATTGCTACTCTTGATCATGCCCATTCAATCCTTTGGATTCTTCCTCAGGTCACTGGGAATGCATCCGCCGATTCTCGCATAAACAGAGCCAACTACACTACCTGAGTCTCTAGATTCTTCAAAGAGGTATTGGTATTGGCCTGAAACACAATTGTGTTTACTAGAATGCTGCTAGCTTAGCAAACTTCTCCTCATGTATGTTCAGCAGCCTCTTACTTTCCCCCATGAAAGCAAGCATCTGGTCCTTAAAGGAATTAGATCTCCTCCGCCCCTGATTTTCTGCTCTTTGTCCTACTAGCTGCTACTGTTGTTGTTGTTGTTGTTGGAACCTAGATGAGGCATGTATTGCTACAGATTCTGTCTAGGTCTTTGACCTTGCTGTGCTCCTCCCCCATATGAGAAGTTCTGATGGTTCCGGCAATCGTGCAGCCGAGTGGGTAAGCCGAGAGGTCGGGATTAAAGTGTAGCCCTATTTGCATTCCATTGTACCTCCTCAACCTGGCAGGAATCATGGGTTAGTCCCTCATCAGCACTCTTTCTTTTCTCTCCTTCATCTATTGTCCCCACTTCAAGTGCAGTGTGCATTCTTCTCCCATTGTTTCCAAGCCTGTTCATTAGTGCATCCAACTTTGCTTCTCTGGCAGTCATTCAATTAAGCTCAATTACACCACTCCCTTTTAGTTAAAAGATTCAGATGGAGCTTTGTAGTTACATTTGGCAAGGTCCTCAATTAGCGCCCTTGCCACCTCATCATTTCTTCTGTTGAAAGCCCCACAAATAGCCCATCAATTATACCCTTTAAGGCATAATTCATGAAATGCAGAAAATTATCCAACGGGAAAGTGGTCATATCTATTCCATGCATAGAGCATCTTTGCGGTCTCTTGTATCTCTCCCATGCATTGTGTAGACTTTCTCATCTCCCCTATTCAAGACTATAATTTATCCTTTTCTAATAGAAGTTAGGTCTAGGTGGAAAAATCTGCCCATATAGGCCACCACCAATTCTTCCCAATATGTCACTGACCCAACAGGCAGTGACTCAAACCAAGTTGTTGCCACATCTCTTAGTGAAAAAGGAAAGAGCCGCCGATGCGCGCTACAAGAGGTGATCCGACCAATGTAAATTTGTATCCTATGTTCCTCCTATCGTCGTAGTTAAGCCACTACAGATAGCGGTGTCTAGGTCGGAACACTCTGGATTGGCTTTCAGATAAAATGATTTGGGCGGAGTCAAAAATGGTGAATTAAATTCCTGATTTTTTAAGGTTTTGTGAAAACAAAGGCGTGGTTGGTCAGAACCGAAAATAAATAAAATAAAATGTAAAAATAACTCCTCAAGTATCAAATACTCGGGTTTAAGATCCCAGCTAATCGAGAAAACCCCTGTTTATTTCTCATTGGGAGATGACATAGTCATCTCCGAACCTGACTTACTTAACTTTTTAAAAACTAAACCCTAATAATTTTCCTTTGATAGAAAGCATTTATTTAGCATTCATGGTTCCTACAAAGGAAAATCTAACCCCTAACCTACCTCGCTGGCTCAGAATGGCAACCATCGGATATTAGTGTATCTAAAAAGCCAAGAACACACTAAACCCTAAAGCTGCCAAGTATTGGCCAAAGAAAGTACATCAAAAGCTTTAAACCTAGAGTTGGAAATTGTGGAACTGTAATGTCAAACCGTCTATGAAAAACAAAGGAACCACCCAGCCAGCTCTCTCTCATCCCGCCCCTCCCCCAACAACCTTCCACTTCAAGGAGGAAAGGGTTTTAGCCGCTCATCCTCCAAGTTGTCATCCTTGAAGGGTGTTTGGCACCCAAGAAAGTGAGAGAAAGAGGAGAGAGAAGAGAGAAAACTGGAACAAAAGCTACGCGGTACTCTAAAGATTGTTAGTTAGGGTTTACAAAAAGTCAGTTGGGTTTATATATCCACCCCCAAAGTGTGAGAAAATACAAGAATGCATAAAATATTGGCTTACAAAAGGGGCAAGTGGTAATACACCAAACATCGTTGGGGGGACCAAACATACAAAAATCTAAGAATCTCGCTTACGCAGAGGATTTCGCTTAGTTCGAATAGCTCCGCTACCCAATGGCTCCCGCTGCAGATACTAAATCTGAGAAATTTCGCTATCACTACAATGAATTTCGCTAGCTAGCCAAATTCGCCAGCCTAGCAAAATTATTGTGAGATACGAATTGCACCCGCTAGGCACAATAAGCCATACTAACAAACCCCCGCTTAGCCTAGCTTAAAATTTTCCGCTAGATTGGCGAAATTTTCGCAATCCCAAATGGGCCCTCGCAATCAGCAAAAAAAAATCCTAGGATCGCCCCGTTTTGCTCATCGCATCTCACCGCATCTACGCTTCAAAATCCACTTCTCAAATTCCTTTATTTTTGATGGTTGAAAAACACCCCAGGATTCCTCGAAGATTCGGCACATATCTTGTCATCAAACCCAAACACAAGCACGAGGTACTACATCCGCAAAAATCATCAAAACAAGCTCGAAATGGCATGAAATCCGCGGACTTCGCACAATAACAATTGGCGACCGACATGATTAGCGCCAAGCAAAGCACCAAAACCTATCTCGATGCGGCTCAAAATAGCACTTTTTGGGCACTAATCACACCCCCCAACCGACACGTTGCTAGTCCCTTAGCAATGCTAAAACAAAAATGGGATGCATGCCGTGATTTTACAAAAAGTATATATATGGTTCAAAAAGTGTATGTACAGATAAACATTACCTTTAAAATGAACAATTTACACCCTGTTAGAAAACCGACATGAGAGAATGTAAACCATATGCACAAGTTTTAGGTCAACATCTGATCCAAGGAAATCAACTCGAATTTCCACCAAAATCTAATGATTCCCACGTAAATCCGCATTGAGCCAATAAATTGCAAAATTATTCCTCCCCAACCTAGCTATCATACGCTATGACCTTAAACTCCGAACAACCTAAATAGGATCACCCATAATTTTATTTCTTTATTTGGTCACATCAGAGGTGCAATGCTAAAAACTCGACTTCACCAAAGTCCTGTAACTGGGTCCACCGATGACTCCCAACCTATTAAGGCTCTAGTGGCATCAAGCCAAAAGGATCAACTCGACTACAAACTCTCGCAGGCCACCTCCTGACCAATGACTTCAGAATTAAGCACCTACAACACGCCTAAACTCTACCCATCTACCCAGGAAGTAATACTAAGTCGATGACTTAACCAATTAAGGTTTAGTGGCATCGCTTTAAAGGCTTTCGCTATATACCCTGGACCGTAGGTCTGGTTTCAAGGCAAAGCCATGACTTTTATTTTTCTTTTTCTTCTTTCTTTTTCGCTTTTCTTTTCCTTTTGAAGACTACATCGCCTTCATACATGTGTAATACTAACCTATTACGTCCGCACAAGCCTTAAGGCCTAGCTTGCAAAGTGAAAGTAGTACATAATTTCACAAACTTATTGGTACAATCCGTGCGACCGTGTGAATTAGCTCATGGGGAATGCTCAAGGTTGAAAACGCCAAAATCTCATAATCGACCAAAACTAAATCACGATGGAATTGTTCTAACATTACTAAGAATAATAATGTGGCTTCAATTTTCAACCAAAGGCAAGCAGAACACAACAGTAAAAGAACATCGCTCTACTATCAAGCAATACATCCCGAATCCTATACAAAATAAGCAGGCGCTAATAAAGCTAAAACAAAACAAAATGTGATAGAAGATACCCCAATCTAACTTTTCCTCCCAACCAACGATAAACATGTCTCCACCGGGTAGGACTCCGAAGCTAAAGAAGGAGGACCAATCTCACTCGTGGTAAACGCCTGATCCGAAGTCGCCGCACGGCCGCCAAGACATCCAAGGAGGTCATCGGAATTGTTGATCCTAGGAATGCCGGTTCGAGTGCTCCAATTCCAATGCAGACTCCAAACTAACCACGTGCCATGCAATGTAGTAAACAAGCCAGTGTCTCATGTAAAGGCAAATTTTGCACAGAGGCCACTAATCTCAGTTTTGCATGGCAAAAGGATGGGTCGGACTTAGCTTTGGGAGCATGTGGTGCAGATAAAGGCATATAAACTCGGGTCAAGGATGGGCCATCGGCAAGGCATCAAGTGGGCTCGGCAAAGGGTGTACTGGATTCAGTTTCATGGGAATTGATTGAATGATAGGCTCTTGGGTCCCTTCCACTGTTTCTTGTCCACTGCTATCCTCAGTCAACAATGGGGAGCTTCGTTCTCTTTTCTCGCACAGCGCACAAAGCAAAGACTTACCGAGGATTCAAAATTTTCTACTGTGCCTTCGTCGACAGTACGCCTCCTTCGCCATGGTGTCACTTTGACAATCCTCCTCTCGTGGATATCATTCGATCAATTAGGTCTTCACGGAATCTTGCAAAGCTGTCCCATTTATGCTCAAAATCATTGTTCAGCCCATCTAATCTTTGGTCCAGGGAATTCTCCTCAGTATGGATTTTTTCACTCAATTAGGCATTGAATTTCTTTTGTTCTACCACAACATCACCCACCAGTTTGGTAAGGTCTATAATTGCTTGCTCAAATGGAGGGATTGACTGCGGGTGGTCGAGGTAACTCGAGGTGACCGGAGGTCGAAAGTGATAAAATGGAGGTTCAGAAGGAGCATATCGCTGAGGTCTTAGCTCCTACGAGGAATCGCGTGATTCCCCAACTATGGTCAGTAAGCACTACCATATGGTGAACTCATCCATCGGGTTTCGCAGTCCCCCATGGACCTATATTCACTCAATTCCTTCCACAGCCGCCGACCTTGCCATGCCCGGTTTATGTAGTCCCTCATGGACATATATGAACTAAAGTTACCTCGCCACTTGTCGACCATACCGCCCCGTTCCATCGGTTCAAATTCAACCTTTGATCGAGAACTCTATCCCACTGAAAATGAACTCGCAACAAGACAGACAAGCACCAACAACAATCCCGCAACATCGTTTTTTTTTTTTTTTAATAGTGAAACAAAACTAAGAAAAATGACTCAAATGATAAAAGAAATTCACTGAAGACTCAGGATGACGATCACAAGTGTTCCACAAACACATACTCGTGACTAAGGCACCATCTCAAGAAATGCGCCCATTTGATTTGTGCCACAAGAGGTGATCCGAATCAACAAGATTTGTATCCTATGTTCCTCCCCATCGTAGTCAAGCTACTACAGATAAATGGGTTCAGTGGCCTAACACTGTGGATGGGTTTTCTTCAGAGAAATGATTTAAGTGGAGTCAAAAATGGTGAATTAAATTTGATTTTAAGGTTTTGTGAAAAATAAAGGTGTGGTTGGTTGCAACCGAAAAATAAACAAAATAAAATGTAAAATAGAACTCCTGAAGCATCACCGGGGGTTTAAGATCCCAGTTAACCGAGAGGTCCCCGGTTTATTTCTTCATGGCCAGGAGGATGACATGTAGTCATCTCCGAACCGATCTTCTGCTTTCTAACTTTTTTAAAACTAAAACCCTAATAATTTTCCTTTGATAGAAAGCATTTATTTAGCATTCATGGTTCCTACAAAGGAAAATCTAACCCCTTAACCTACCTCTGGCTCAGAATGGCAACTAATGGATATTAGTGTATCTAAAGCCAAGAATACACTAAACCCTAAAAAGCTCGTCAAGTATCACAAAGAAAGTACATCAAAAAAGCTTTAAACCTAGAGCGGTGTTCTAGGAACCGTAATCGTGTCAAACCCGTCAAGCAAGGAAAAACAGTGGAACCACCTCGCTGTTCCTCTCGATCCCGCCCAACAACCTTCCACATCAAGGAGGAAAGGTTTTAGCCGCCATCCTCCAAGTCAAGTCATCCTTGGAGGGTGTTTCGGGCACCCAAGAAAGTGAGAGAAAGAGAGAGAGAAGAGAGAACCTGGAACAAAAGTCGCGTGTACTCGAAAGATTAAAGAAGTTAGGGTTACAAAGTCAGGTTTATATAGTCCACCCCAAAGTGTGAAAAATACAAGAATGCACAAAATATTGGCTTAAGCAAAAAGCGGGGCAAGTGTAATACACCAAAACGAGTCAAGCCGGGATCAAATATACAAAATCAGGGCAACAATTTCGCAGGTGAGGATTTCAAGTAGTTTGCTTAGCTCGCTAGCCTAGCGAAATTATCAGGATAGCCAATTAAAACTCGCACGCACAAGAAATTCCCGCTTAGCTATCTTCAACTTCGCTAGCCTAACAAAATTCTCACCTCGCTTAGCCTAGCTTAAAATTCCTCAATTTCATTAGGATCATAAATTCGCTTATGATCACAAATTTTCAGCAATCCCAATGAATGCACAATATAAATAAAACTCGGATCATCCGTTTCACTCGCATTCATCGCCTTCAAAATCCACTTCAAATTCCTTTATTTTTGATGGTTGAAAACACCGTGATTCCTCAGCATTCGGCACATATCTTGTCATCAAACTTAAACACAGTGGCTGAGGTACGCAAAGACCTGCAAAATCACCAAAAACAAGCTCAAAATGGCATCAGTGGAACTAAGTGGACCTGCACACATCAATCAAGCGACTGACATGATTAGTGCGCAAAGTACCAAACCCATCTTCGATGTGGCTCAAAATAGCACTTCTTTTCAAGTACTCAATCATCTGCAGCTGGACACTTTTGGCCATCCTCATGAATCTTCCCATATGCTCATTTGGCCTCGTAAGGACAGACTAGTAACCGGTGTCACAGTATCATGCTGATCAAAGCCGGGCTTCAGCCTAAAATTGCTAGCTTCTATGGCAGGGCCGTCCCTTACAAAGTGCATTATCTATCTTGAATAACAAGCCTCCAAAAGTCTTCCATAGTCATTTGCTTTTGAGGTCTTTATGTTTCTGCTTCTTTTGGAATAGGTTGCAGTCTTTCATTTGATTTGCCATACTTTTAGATTCAAGACTTGTACTCTTCTTCAGTGTTCTCTCAATTTATGAATCCAAAGGAAGCAAATCTACTTATGCTTTTCTGTGCATTTACTATCTTCCTTAAATAGAAACACATTGAAATCAAATGAAATCTGTGGGAAACAGCCATGACAGTTTTGGCTCATAAAATATTTTCAATAGCTTATTAAGCTACTGCAGTTGAAAACTATTTTTATGTTTTTCATTTATCTGTGATAAAGTAAAGAAAAATACCCAAATTAGAAATTCTCTCTTCAGTTAGAATATTGATCTTTAAATTCATCAATCTATCCCGAACAATGGCGCCAAAAACTTATTGAGACCAAATGATGTATATATACAAATTTATGACACGGCTACCGAAGGACTATTATCTAATCCCTGGCAACGATGCCAAAAACTTGTTGAGACCAAATGATGTATATATATATATATATAAATTTATGACACTATTACCAAATGACTATTATTTAATCCCCAGCAACAGTGCCAAAAACTTGTTGACCATATTTTTTTTGTATAGACCAAATTTGCCAAGTAATTAGCACTCATGCCAAAGACTAAATAAAGACTTAAGAATGTCACCAAAAAACTTGTTAATCATTCGATTTTTCCTTAAAATATGTGTTTATCCTTTTTGTAAACTGGATTCATTAAAAATTGTGTTTGGTCTAAATAACTGTAAGTGCATAGGTCATACAAGTAATAAAAGTGGATTTTTTTTAAAGTCCATATATCGTTCCCATAGGATTGATGATAAATCACAGGACTAACTACCCCAACTACTCAAGGTCCTTACTATTCGAACTCCACTACTAAGACATTAGAAAACTAATAAAATAATACTAAAGTAATTTCACTAGTATACATAAAAAAAAAAAGTAATAAAAATGGAATTGAGAGTTCACTAAGTGAGAAAACACTGGGAGATAGACTAATGAATAATTGTCAATTTTTGCATCATTTTTAATCATAGCTAAGCCATAAGTTGGAAAGCTGAATTTGTCAAAGATGGAACAGGGTATAGTTTGATTTCTCCTTAACTATACTATCATCAATTGAGATTCATGTTCATTTCTCACTCATGGATCCAATCAGTTACTTGTAAGATATAATTCTCTTTCTAAAATTTGGGTATTTTTCCTTTTCAGTACTACACACCCAAATCTTAGGACTGAAAATTTCTTGCCCCTATATACAGGATATTGTAAGCCTTCTCCAATTTAGATGGAACCTCATCCTTTAATACTGTTGAAATTCTCCATCTCCTTGATTAGATCTTTGCTAACACGGGATCAGAATCCTTTCATCATAAATAGGAGAAACCTCTGAGCGATTAAACTGATACTTCATCAAACTATCCTCAAACCATGAGTAAGTTAGTGATCTATCTGAGTAATCTTTCAGAGTTCATTAGTTTCAAAGTATTTGTCTACCATACCCACAAAGAACTACTTTATACCCTTAGGATTCTCCATCTCTATGTCAGGCAGAGGGACGCTTAGAAATAAGAGCAAGATACAATACTTTGTTCGGGGTACACTGCATTTTAAGATTTGAACAATTAAGTTAAAAATAATACCAATAAAATAAATTCAAGAATCTCTAACTAAGGCTTCTTCTACTTTGCGTAAAAATAACAATCATCATCGACCCATTCCCGTAGGAGCTCAACCTTCAAACTCGGTTCACTCATATCAATGATTAATCTGACGTGAAAATTTACCGAAATTGTAAATGAATTGAAATAAATAAACTCCATAAATTTCCCAAACTCCATTTTATTTAAAACAAAGAATGAAAGAGAAAAATTTTACAAGAAATTCTAGCTCGGTTACCACACCATTACTCAACTTGTAGAAAATAAAAGAAAACAAACCTTAAACTACACTCAACATAATCTCTACTAAATGGAAATAAAAGATAAAACTAAAAGAAAATAATATACAAAGAGACTTCAACTACCTGTAAGTCTTGAATTGCGAAGCTATGCACTAGATGCCATCTATTTATAGACTTTTCCAATGCTTCGATGCACTTCAAAAAGCTACGTCAGGGATCCCAAATATTCTAGCCCAACCGTCAGCTAGTCGCACACATAGAAATTACGTCAGTTTTACAGAGGCTTAGTCTTTGTTGTTGTTGGCCGTAGCATGCGCATTTTCTTTCGTGACCGTTATATCTGAGTTTTTTGATTCTCGTCGCATGCACTTTGCAATGTTGCGCCAAGATTTCTTTGGTTCTTCAACAACTTTGTCACGCTAGAGGCTTCTTTTTGTCGTGACAGACTTTCCATTTATGGTCCACTCGTCGAACCGTCAAGGCGAGCAAAACTCCTTGTTGAGATTGCACTTTGACTTAGCTTAACTTCGCTTATCTTCAAATTTCTCGCCGCTACATGATTTCTTCTATCTCGTAAAATTCTATCACTTTGTAGCTTTTATTATTGCCACATAAAATTTCTTTGTCGCGATAGAGATTCTGCCTTTTTTTCTTCATTATGTCGCAACATAAAATTCTGTGTCGCAATAGTCTTCTTATATTGCTTCAACTTTTGTCGCAATGTGATTTCTTTCGATAGAGTTCATCTCAACCTCTCATGTTTTGGTTTATCGCATTGAGCTTTTTCAGTCGTGACATAATTCCTTCCCTCGATCCGGGTCCCATGATGAAAACTTTGCTTGCAACATAAAACACTTGTCGATAAGGATCGCTATAGCTCTTCCTCTCTTTCTCACCGAGAGATGTGGCAAAGAACTTGGCCTTGAGTCACCCGTTGGATCAAAATGGACAAATGGGGAAGAGTTAGTTGGAAACTTATATGGCGCATTTTTCCTCCAGCCTCGAGACGTGTGAAAGAAGATGAGAGAGATCGTAGTCTTCTGGGCTGGGGAAAGACAAAGTCTCTACAACGACGTGGGAGAGATTTAAGAGACTACTCCTAAAAGATGCTGCCCAGGGATGGGATAGACTTGACCACTAAGATGGACATTTTCTAATATTCCATGAATTGCGCCTAAATGGTATACACTGATACCGCTACGAGGCTTTCAAAAGAAGAAGTGCAGAGGAGGCAAATGATCAAGATCTTTGCAATGTAACTACAAAGCTCCATCCAAGCCGTGGTATAGACTAAAGGGGAGTGGTGTAATTGAGCTTAATCAAATGACTTCCATTGAAGTAAAGTTGGATACATTAATGAACAAGATAGGAAACAATGCAGAGAAGAATGTAAACCGCACTGCTGGGACAAGTAGATGAAGGAGAAAGAAGAAAAGTCAAGAGATCAAAACCATAAGGGTCCCTACCAAGTTGAGGAGGCATAGTACCTCAATGCCAATAGGAGCTACACTTTCAAGCCCAATCTCAACTTACCCACTCACTACACACCAACACTAAGGAACAATGAGAAGTTCTCATATAGAGAAGAAGCACAACAAGGTCAAAGACCTAGACAAAATTTGCAAGAATATCATGCCTCTCGTGTGTTCCAACAAAGAACATCGCCAGCGAATTAACAGGCGTAGAGTAGAAAATCGGTGGGCAAGAGGAGATCTAATTCTTCGAGGACCGTATGCTGCTTCATAGGAAAATAAGAGGCTAATGAACATACATGAGGAGAAGCTCACGAGCCATCAACATTCCAGTAAACACAACAAGAACTCCAGCCAATACCACGCCCTTTTCAAGAATCGAGACTCGTAGGCAACTCGCCCTAGCCATGCAAAATCAACACAAAGATGCATTCCCAAGTGACATAAGAAAGAATCCAAAGGACCGCATGGCTGTAACTCAAAGAAGTGGCAGAGAATTGGAACAAAGGAGAGTTGAAAAGAAGGACACTGAGGAAAAGAAGAATGTAGAGATTGGAAAAGAAATTGAACAGTTCAGAAACTACCGAAGAAGATAAAACAACAAAAATGTAGCAAGAGTAGCAAGTGGAACAAGGAAATCCAGGGAAAATGGAAGAGGTCAAAGCTTACAATCCTTAAGTTTCATTCCCTTAGAGGCTGCAGAAGGTAAAGCTTGAAGAGTAATTTTCTAAATTCTTGAACATGTTCAAGAAGATAGAAATCAATATCCCTTTCTCGAGGCATCGACCTCAAATGCCCCATTGGTGAAAAAATTCATGAAAGATATATTGGAGCAAAATATAAAGATTTACGAAGAAGGGATAGTGAGCCCAACTCAGAGCACAATGATTTAGATGTCCTACCAAAGAAATGTAGGATCGAGGCGCCACTATACCTTGTACCAAGTAAGGGGATATGGGAAAGGCACAATGAGATTTTGGATCCAACATTAACTCGATGCCTTGTTAGTGGTTAAAATACTAAGTTTAGTGGGAGATTACTCCCATAGTCATGACCTCAGATGCGTATAGAACATTGACCCATCCCGGCATGTTTCAGAAGATGTGTCGATCGAGTGGGAATTCATTTTCCTAGAGCGGACTTTATAGTTATTGATATAGAAGAAGATAAACAAGTCCCACTACTCCAGCAGGGAGGACCTTTCTCTTAGCAACAGAGCAAATTTCTTTGATCGCTAGAAGAAAGGAGAATTAATTTCGTGGTTGGAGATTGAGGCAATGCACTTCAATCTCAATCACAAATGAAATAGCCTCGAATTTATTAATGCTTCGATTATGAGAGTGTAGAAACAAAAAAATTCCACCGCTCGAATCGTCAATGAATGCAATTTTCAGAGTTCAATGAATGAGAATGAGATGAATTTCTAGTATCTTAAGCATCTTGAAGTTGAATTTATGAACTCCGATTTTAATTTAAAGAGGCAGATTCAAGATAGCGAAAACGGAGCGTAATAATCCATCAATTGTAAGAGGAAGGTGTTCAAGAAAATATATGGTCGGCGATCGATTCAAAGGAATCGCTCGAACATTTGGAAGTTTGATTTCTGCCAAACTAAACAAGCCAAGTCAATCATCATTTCAAATTCGGATTGACTAAGTTAGAAGAGCAAAACCGTGAAATTCTAGAAATACAAAAGAAGCAATAACTTGGTCTATATAAGATTTGAAAGGAATTAGTCCTTCTATCTGTATTCACAAGATCCTATTGGAGGAAAATGCTAAAACCTCTATCGAACATCAGAGAATGCTGAATCCAGTGATGAAAGAAGTGGTCAGAAAAGAAGTATTGAAATGGCTAAATGCAAGCTTCATATATGCAATCTCAAACAACCCTTGGGTGAGGCCAGTTCATGTGGTTCCGAAGAAGGGAGGATTCACTATGATCAGAAATGAGAAAAATGAATCGATTCCTGGGCAAGAATTCTGTGGATCGATAGAGAGTCCCAGAGCAGACTACGAAACTAAACATTGCTACTAGTAATGACCATTATCCTCTACCTTTCATTGACCAAATGCTGGACAAGTTAGCAGGGCACTCCCATTATTGTTTTCTTGATGGATATTCTGGTTATAACCAGATTTCTATAGTCCCAAAGGATCAGGAGAAAACTACATTTACATGTCCTTATGACACCTTGCTTTTAGAAGGGATGCCTTTGATTATGTAATGCCCCGCCACTTTCAAAGGTATGATGTATATGTTTTCTCTGAATGAAGGGAAGAGGCTATGAAAATTTTTATCGATGACTCTCTCAAGATATGATCCCAGCTTTGAGAATCGCTTAGGAAATGTAGAAATAGTAATTCAGATGTGTCAAGACAAAAATCTAGCATTAAATTGGGAAAAATGTCATTTCATGGTGAACTGCAAGGTATTGTCTGGGACACATGATTTATGCATATGGGATTGAAGTAGATCAAGCAAAAGCTGTTAATTACAAAAAAACTCTCTCGCCACCTAAAATAAATAAGGATAAGGAAGTTTCCTTTGGTATATGCTGGTTTCTACGTATGATTCATAAAGGACTCTTAAAGATCTCCGCTGCATCATTATGTAAAATACTGGAAAAAGATGCAAAATTTAATTTTGATGAATCATGCAGATCTGCATTCGAAGAAATTAAATCCAGCTTTAGTGACAAATGCATCATAGACACCGACTCGAATAATGATTTTGAAATTATGTGTGATGCCGTTGATTATGCAATGGGAGCTATATCGGGGACAAAGAACCCTGAGTGATATTCAAGGTCATATGCTATGCCAAAGAAACCTTCAATTACATAAGAGAACTACTACCACAAAAAGGAGATGTCAGTAATGTGTTTGCTTATGAAAAATTCAGGCCTTATATATTGGGGTCCCATGTTCTAATACACATTGATCATGCTGCAATTAAATATCTAATGGAAAATAAGGAGACCAAACCAAGACTGATCAGATGGGTATTACCACTGCAAGAGTTTGATTTGGAGATCAAGGATAAAAAGGGTAGTGACAATGTGATAGCTAATCACTTGTCTATATTGGAAAACACTGCTGAAACAGAAAAGGAAACTAAAATAGCAAAAAAATTTCCTAATGAGTAGTTGTTTTTATTGTCAGTTAAAACACACCAAGGTCAGATATTAATAATTACTTAGCTTGCGGAGTTGCGGCCACCCGAGTTCACAAATACCAATAGAGAAGAAAATTGAGAACTGATTGCAGATTTTATGTTTGGGATGACCCACTACTTTTTAGAAGAGGAGCATATATGATAATCAGGAGATGTGTTCTAGAAACATAACAAGGTGGTATTATGGAAAAAAGTCATGCATCACCATATGGAGGACACTTTGCAGGAGATAAAACAGCCCAGAAAATTCTCCAATCAAGTTTTTATTGGCTTACATTATTCAAGGATTGTTTTGAAAGGGTAAAACATTGTGATACTTATCAGAGAATGGGCAAGGCAAGGGTAAGAAACATATGCTCCCTACAAGGAATTTTTGGTGGTGTAGATTTTTACGATGCTGATAGACTTCATGACCTTTCCCATCATCATTTAGGAATATATACATTCCTAGTTGTGACTATGTATCCAAATGGGTGGGAAGCAACATCTGTCCCATAAATGATGCCATAACTGTGGTTGGGTCTATGCAAAAAAAAATATTCTTAGTAGATTCAGAGCACCCAGAACAATCATAAGTGATGAGGGAAGCCATTTTGCAAATAAAGTTTTTGCAAAACTCATGAGTGGATATGGAATCAAACATATGATGGGATTGGCCTATCACTCTCAGTCAAATGGGCAAGCAGAAATTTCCAATAGGGAGATTAAGAAAATTCTAGAGAAAACGGTGAATAAAAGCAAAAAGGATTGGCCTATAAACTTAGATGATGCATTGTGGGCATATAGAACTACTTACAAAACTCCCATTGGAATGTCCCCCATACACTGTGTTTGGAAAACCTTGTGGGCAATACAACGCTATGTGGGCCATCAAGAAATTGAATTTTGATTTTCAAGCTTCCAAGGAAAAGAGATCACTCTAAATGAGTGAAATGGAAGAGTTGAAAAATGAAGCTTATGACAATGCAAAAATCTACAAAGAAAAGACAAAGAAGTAGCATGGATCAAATACTTTGAGGGAATTTAAGGCAAGAGAACAAGTCCTCTTATAAAATTCTAGGCTCAAGCTATTTCCCAGTGGAAATTGAAGTCAATATGGAGTGGTCCTTACATTACATAATCCAAGATAACCTCGGGAGCAAGAATAATTAAAGGCCGAACTGAAGTGAATTTAAAGTAAATGGTCGAGATCAAGCATTATCTTGAGGAAGTATAAAGGAAGTTTGCATCCATATTTTTAAAGAGAAAATAGAGTTTTGCTTAAATGAAAACATTATAAGCAAGAAATGTTTAGCTAAAGACATTAAACTCGAGCAAATTTTCTCTAGAGGCAACCCAAGTCAATTTTAAATTTTATAATTAGCTTAATTTTGTTTAATTTTATGTGCTTGATGTTGTAGTTTTAATTTTGTTATGTAGTTTTTGTTGAATTTTCAGGGATAGGGAAGAAGAACTGGAAATGGTTGTTATTAGGAAGCACACTGTCTCAAACTGAAATATGCATAAAATAGCTACAAGGGGGAGTATTTCTACTCTCAATTTGTTTCAGAATGATAATGCATAATTAAAGTTTTTGGGAATGTGAAAATTTTATTATGCAAATTGCTTGTATGCATTGTTGGTAAATATTGATTAATAATATTGGGTGAAGAATGAATTGTTGTTCATACTTTAGATCGAGAGATTGCCTTGATACAATATGTATTTTCACGCATGAATCTAAGCCGGAAGACTTACTGCATAATGTCATCTAGGTTGAAGGGTGAAAGTATGAAAATATAAAAAAAAATTTGAGGTAGGATAAAATCCTATCGCAACATACAAAGTTATGTCGTGACAAAAATTTTGAACTTTTCTTATGACATTGGTTCGTTTTGTCATGACAAAGAAAAATCAAACCTCATCGCATGTCGCATGAAATTATGACGCGATACACTTTCTTTCTGTCTCAACAAAGTTGGTGCTAACAATTGATTTACAATGAAAGAGTTTATCGTTGGCATATTTTCTTTATGTCAATGGCAAATAGCAAACTTAGGCCCTCGTGAAATCATGTCGCGACAAGATTATGTCACGACGTAAATCAACTTAAGTAAAGACAATTCCTATCAGGATAAATTTTTTTGCTCTATCGCGACAAAGAATCGCCTGATTGAAAAAAAAATCTCTATAACAACATTAATTTTCTATGTTGCGACACAATATTTAAAAAGGGCACAACTTTAGGTCAAAAATTTTCACAACAATTAATGAAAGCACAATAACTCTTGTCCTATAAATAGAAAATGATTGAAGACTGAAGAGTCACCTACCTCCTAAACCTTCAAGCCAATCCTTCCATCACAAAATCTCTCTCACTCCCCTTCGAAACCCTAGATCCCTAAATATCTCTCTCAAAATGTCTAAGCTAAGGAACCTGGTTCCAAACCTCAACGAAATCATGGAAGAATATGTTGATAGGGAGGAAGGAAATAGTCACAAAGATTTATTTAAACAAGGCGAAAGTGAAGAAAGGGTCAAGTAACAGAGAAACTAATGCGAAATTAATGGAAGAATCTAGAAAGAGGAAGAGATGAGATTACAAAGAAGAAATAGTATAGAGTAGTGGAGAAAGTTAGTACTGTGCTCTAATATGGCTTATATTTCCTGGAGAGATAAATTACAACACAGAGACTGCATAGGGGAGAGATGCTTCAATGAGTGGATTTCTCCATTCCAAGAGTTGGTTGAGAGCAAGGGATGGCACCTATTATGCGAGCACAAAGCACCTGGATTCGTAGATGTGGTGAAGGAGTTCTACGCAAATATGGCGGAATGGCGTTAAAAGTCTATGTTAGAGTGGAGATTGATATCCGTCAACAAATAGGCAAATGTAATTCTCACCTACAATCTTCTCGTGGAGAGGGAAGAACATGTTTAAATTTAAAAGACTCGGTTGAAGCACCCGACTTTTAAGATTGTAGACTCGTTAGTTCCATCATAGGGAAAGTGGAATGCCACCAAGAAAAACCCACATGAGTCCATAGCTAGAGGAGCACTGACTGAACCGACAAAGGTGTGGTTTTATTTTTTATGTTCAATCATTATGCCTTCCAAGCACCTATGCACAGTCAAGGCAAAAGAGGCGGAATTGTCATATGCCATCCTCAAGGGATATAAATTTAGTGCGGGCAAGATAATAGAAAACTCACTCGAAGCTATTAAGGCAGAGGGTACAAAGGGCCGACTCCATACCCAAAGACCGATCTTAAGGCTCAACTTGTGGAGGCATCTAAGGAGACTAGGAAGAAGAAGAAAACTGCCCCAAGACATCACCCCTATCACTTACAAGAATCACCAAGGGGCCTAAAAATAGAGGCAGGGTAAGACAGATGGAAGCTATTAGAGAAGAAGAAGAATAGGCAGAAATACAGTAGTCACAACTTGAGAGCTCCAACATAGGTAGAGAAGTGTGAGCCCAATATAGACATTCTACCCTAAGGTCAGACAAGTCCACCAAGAGCATGCTGAAAGCTCAGAGCCTCTCTTTGCTCCTCTCTAATTATATTCTTTCTTCACCATCAATAAAAACCCATTATAGTTCATTAAAAGTGTCTTGTGATTTGTTCTTTTGGTTTGATAACTTGGTTTTGTTGCTCTTAATAATGTTACAATTAGAACATGTATGTTGTTGAACTGCTTAATTGGGAGTGAACTAGGTTACTTGTCTTTTTCTTTGTTTGTCTGGAAGTAGTGATTATTGTATTGAAGCTTTTAATGGTGAATGGCACCATAACCACTGATTAAATCCAAATAATACTGTGAGAGAAATGAGAGCAGGCTTCATTGAACTGCAGTAAGAAGTTGTAGTTTTAGTTTAAATCAAGTTGAAATTACAGAATTAGGAAAAGGTAAACAATTGAAAGAACATATGAGACTCTTGAATCTATAAAACAGCTGAGTCGCCTTAAATCATAGAAAAACATCACACATGGTCCAATAAGTCCTTAACAAATTGAAAAAAGATTAGGACGCCTTCAGTAAGGATTCACAAATAAGGGTACAAGGTCCTAACTTGTTAGATTATTACTGGCAAGTAAATCCTAGGCAAAACAATCGACAAGAAAGAATAGAGGCCCTCTTTGGATGTTTGAACCTTTTCAAGCCTACTCTCATTAGGGATGCGCATGCATACACCCTGGGCCCAAGCTGGGAGCCAAATATGCCTAACTTCTTTAAATAACAACAATTAGAAACCCGAATCCTCTCCCTAAAAATGAATCAATATGCAGCGTTAAGAACCCCAAATTACCTAGTTTTCAAAACAAGAAGTTTAATGTGTAAGGAACAAGATTGGGGGAATATACTTCTTATAGATCATATGGAAGTATTGGGATAAAAGAAATTGAAAGATTGTAGAGGAGAAAAGTTAAGAAAAAAGGAATAAGTTTTGTCTTCAGGCATATCTCTCTTGAACAATTAAGTTTTAGGAGTTTCAACACCTAGTTACCTAATGCCAACCGGTACGGGAGCTTAAGCAACCCAAAGTTCTAAGAGTGATAGAAAGCCTAAAAGACAAAACATTGCACTATTCCTAAAACTTGACAAGAGAAGCAGAATAAAAAGAATCTCCAAAAAAAGAATCAATAATAAATATGAATGTGGCAATCAAAGAGGCCGCAAAATTCAAGATGATGCACAAAAGCCAAGTTTGGGGGAGTTATTAAAGTTCTCATTAGTAGGAAGGAAAGGGATGAAAAAGGAAGGCTATTAAGCATAAGTGAATAGTGGAATCTGGGTAATTTGCAACCTAAGTTTTCAAATTGTCTACCTAATTACCCAAGCCTAACATTACAAGCCAAAAAGACCTCATTGATCATAAAGGTTGAATTTGCTTACATTAGTGAAGATCAGTATGAAAAACAAGCCTATGGGACTTTGACTAACCTTCCAAGGAGAATCCCAGAAGATAACACACATGCACAAAACAAGATTGATTAACTGCATTGTTTACAATATAGAATTCATCGACGATCAGATAGAGGGGGTTGAAACCATTCCTTTCTTTTCTTAGTTGAAAACTCAAGTTCAAATAATACCGCAACTCCACGGTTTCCAACACTGGTGGAATCGTAAAAGATTATAGTTAGAATGTAAAATGCACCCTTAAAAATAAAGTTCAATCGTTTCAAGACAAACAAATCTTTTTATTTTCATTGGGGACAAGCAAAATTTTAAGTTTGGGGAATTTGATGAGTAAAAACTCATTGATTTATAATCCATTTTTTCTTTTTCTCGATTAGTGTTACAATAAATAAACTTATTTTATGCAGAAATATGGAGATTTTAATAAATTTATATTTTGCATATATTTATGTATAGCTTTATCAAAGAAGAATCCGTAAGAAAACGATAAATGGTCAGCACAGTCGCGATGCATGCTTGAGGTCGAGACAAGAAATTCATCAGTTCAACAGTTTTTAAGTCACAACCTGATTGATAATGTTGCGACAACTCTGTAAGACAAAGGCTTCAAGTGTGTCACGATTATCCCGCGACACTAGAGAAAATTTTAAGATCGCACAAACAAAGTCGCGGATGTAAAATCGAGGTTGAGACAATCGGGGAAGAAGACAACTCGTATCACAACGTATAATTAAGGTCGCAACGACAATGGATGGTCGGATGAGTTGACAAGGCCCTATCGTAAAAATTGATGTTGCGACAAAAATATAAGCCGAAGATTACCACGAGGTCGCGACATGGTGATTTCTCATATGTCGCGACATTAAAATGAGCTGAATAATTGAATAGAAACTGTTGTGACTTAAAAATGAGGTTGCGGTAAGATTGGAAGAAAGAATGGTCGCGACATGCTTTTGAGGTCGCAACAGGAATTGCAGTAAGAAAATAAATGACCCGCCTCACCTACTTCCCATGTCGCGGACAAGAAAATAAATGTGACGCTAGCTTGGAAATGCAACTCGTACGGCGCGTAAAACAAGGAAATTATGTCGCAACATGAATAGTAGGTCAGTGACTAAGATCAAATTAATTGACAAATGTAAATTGTGTCATGATATAGAATCAGGGTCGCGACATAATTCAAGAAAAGGGAAACACAAATGTGTCGCAACATGAAATGGTGGTCGCGACACAAACACTTGGAGACAATAAAAAGTTGTCACGACGAGAATCAAAATGGCTAGCAATAGAAACGATGTTGCGACAGAGAAACTTGGTCATGACACATAAGTCAGCAAGGGAAGAAAAAGCCAGGTCGTAACATGGAATTGTGGTCGCGACATAAATACCTAGAAACAAGAAAATGTGGTCACAAAAGATTCATCACTATTGGCAACTAAACATTGTCACGACGCATAAATTCAAGTCGCGACTGCAACATGATGATTCTCAGGAAAAATGCTAAGTAAAAGCAGACAACAGGATTTCCAAGTCACGACACACATGACAAAACAAAAGAGTCAAGGGTAGTTTTCCATGATAAAGGAAATCATGTTATGACAAACTAACCGAAGAAAACTGAAAAGAACAATGTTGTGATAGAGGACATCAGGTCGCGACTAATATTGCAAAACAAGGCAAAAGAATGTTGCGACAAGCTTCTAGAGGACACGACATACCTAACAAGTTGCGATAGTTTCCGAGGCCTTCCGACTAACAAATGAGATGGGCCATTAAATCGGGAAATCCACAGAGCCTCGAATCAAGCCAATGGAGCGAGTATAAATGTGCATATCTTTTATGAAAAGGGGCTTTTCAAAAAACCTAGAAACTTTGGGAAGAAGAAGACTTAATTGTATAATTTAGAGTAGATTTTTCTTTCTTTTCTTTTCTTTTCTTTTCTTTTCTTTTTATTTTATTTATTTTCTTCTTTTCTTTCCTTTTCTTTTCTTTTCTTTTCTCGATTTGAACAAGTAACTGCTCGCACGTTGAAGCTGGATTTAATTTTTCATTCTCTTTTCCAATTACTGCCTGAAATTAATGGAATCTAGACCAATTCTGGAATTCATTTCTTATCAATTTATTGCAACTACTGCTGGTGTGCTTGATCAATGCTCCATTATCGTTATGATGCCGTTTTGATAAGCATGGCTTCCACTAGTTTGGATTTATTGTTAGTTACACTTTTTCTCGTGATAAATTAGAGTAAGAACCTGGAATTGGGGGATTTATTTGATTGTTGTTGTTCTTAAATTGATTTGTTCCCAATAGTAGTATCGAGTACCCTTCCAATGATTGTATCCTACTTTGATTTCCAAGAGGCCCTCTGAGTGACACAAAGATGGAGATTCCTAAGAGCTTGGAACATTCAGTTGGTGGATATGTTAGACTACCATTGAAGAACTAATGAGCTTTAAGAGTTCACTTAGATAAAATTCCATTTCACTCATAGTTGAAGTTGAAAGGGATTATTTATCAATTTAAATAATCACAGATCTCACCTTAATATAATTAAAGGACCTCAATCCTGTGTTAGCTGAGATCTAATCAAGGAAAGAGAAAGATCCATCATATTTAAAAGAAGAGTCATCAATCTTTTTGTAGAGATTTTGCAATGACACTGTCTTGGGAAGCAAGAAATCTGCAGTCTTAAGAAATGGGTATGAAGTATTGAAAAAGATAATACCCATATCTTATAAAGAATGATCAGAATACAAGTAACTGATTAGATCCATGTTCTAGAGAAGCAAAGGACTCTAATTGTGAATTAAGGGAGAAATCCAACTCAGATTATCGCCTCTTGACAAATCCAGATCCAAATTTAGGCAGAGTCTTTAATGGGATACAATGAAGAAATCGACTTTTTCACAATATCTCCTTTAGTGTTCATTTTTGCAGAGAACTGATTCAAATTCCAATTTATTTTAGCTTACAAGATTTTATTTGTTCTATTTTAATTTCTTCGTTTATAGATGCATTCTTCAAGACAATTATCCTTTAAATTTAGCCGATAAACTCACTCATGGAGGTTCAAATAGTATGGATTCTGAGTAGTCGAGGTGTAGTTGGATTTAAAAATCTCATTAATCTCTATGGAATGATATCTCGAATTTGCATCCATTTTTTACTACTAGATGACTCCGTAAGGCCATTGTAGTTTCATAGACTAAACCCATTTATAATTCAAGAACATAAAATCAGTTTTAATCATTTTTATGCAACTCCATTCCAATTTGACATAGTTACAAGAAAATTGTAAGGCTCCTGTATAAGTGTTAAATTGAGGGGTTTTAGTCTATATTTAACAAAAGGCAAACATCATGACATCAGCATTATAGATTCACGACATCAACATTTTTGAGTCGCGACATCAACATTTTGGATGCCCAACACAATGTCGCGACATAATAAAATTTTGTCGCAACAAGGTTTTAGCTAAACAAAGTTGCGAAAAAGTAAAACTTTGTTGCAACAAAGTTTGTCTTGGTTTGTCTTCTGGGCTTTATCGCATAATAAAAACTTTGTCGCAACAAAGTTGTCTTCTAGCTTTTTTGTGACATAATCTGGGTTTGTCACAACAAAGTTTCTGGCTTTGTCGCAACATAATCTAAAATGTCGCGACATAGTTTGTGCTCAACGACTTGTTTTTCTTCTCCAACTTGTTGAGACCATAACTTCTTCATTTTAATGGATTTGTGTATGAGGTGTCGTTGAAAATCTCTTTGAATGTAGAATACAACCATGAGTGGAGCTGAACCTTTTGATGCTCCCAATGATACATAAAAATTCATCTTCCCAGTGATGTGCTGTGAGACATCCTGCTAACTCCTTTTAACTATGCTTGCATATTTTCTTACTAAATCACTTGCTTTCCATCAAAAATCCTGAAAAACCAAGTTTAGAGGAAATTTTATGTGTTTTAAATGAATATGCATATAAAATACTCAAAATAGCATGTGAAAGGAACTCAAAACACAAATGAGTTTTACACTCATCAAAGACAAAGCCACGCAGCTTCAATGGACAAAGGGTCAAACATAGAAGCTAAATCTTTGTTGCGACATATGAAAACTGAAAGTTTTCACCCTTTTTATTTAACCAAAACGGAGTAATCAAGCTTGCCAAGGGGTATGTGATATGTGTCTACAGAATTAACCTTACTAAGAATATGGAGAATATGATCAAGATAATTTATTTATTTTAATAGTGAATTAATCTCATAATAGACAAATTTAGACCATGGTTCTCACTTGTGTGTGTGTGTGGTCTTCCCTTATCCAATCAATTTTCAAGCTAGATGAGTTTATGACAGTTGATATAAATACGCAGATCTCCTAAAATAATATATTTAGGTTTCATAGGCTTGTTTTCTTATCACTCTCCACTAATGTAGGCACACACAACTCTCAAGATCAAGTAGGTCTTTATAGGATTGTGATGTAAGGCTTGGGTAAGGGGTAGTTGAGTAGTCATTTTAGGCTAAAAGTTACCCAAACATACATATTTTTTTTGCATTGACAAAATTCTCTACTCCCATCCCCGATTCTACCATCGCATAGTGACACTCTCAAGCTCCCCAAAATCTATTTAGGTGCATCCTTCCATACTCCCCATATCACCTTTCTGCACAAATTCTGCATTCTTTCAACAAATACTAAGAAGCCTTTTTCTCCAAGACAAGGTTATTAGAGTAGTGCAATGTCAAAACCCCCTTAAGCTTTCTACCAATTCTTAGCGAGCTTTAAATTAGTAGCTCCTGTAATTCATTGCCTTAGTGGTACCAAAAATAAGACACCCCTAGATTTACTTACTCTCGGGAAAGAAGGCTACGAGGCTAGACTCACTCTTTCTTGACTTTTTACTTCGTTTTCATTTTACATTTTTATGTTTTTCTTTTTCTTTTTCTTCTTCCTTTTTACCAACCTATTTTGATTTTCAACTTAATTCATTTAAAAAAAATTATTCAAATCCTCATGTTATGGGCGAATTGGGTTCTTCTTACTCGAGGGGTAGTGATGTATAGGAAGGTTATTGATTCAAACTTATTTTTATAAAACAGAATTTTAGCTCTTAAGGCTCAATATTCTGGTACTAGAGGAATATGCATATGCATATTAATAGGGTTAGCTTGAAGGCACAATCTTTCCAAGGATGGCCTATATCATTTCTCAATTGTTGTGTTGCCTAGGATTTCACCTCAAGCGATAATAGAACAAGTTCTAGAACCTATGGAGATCAAAGATAGATAGATTCTCATAAACTTTCTCTAATCTAAGACAAAAGTGCTTTTCAAGGGTACTTAGTGACCAAGTGTATAGATTTTGAGAAACCAATGACTAAATAGCCTATTCGAGAGATAAATCATTAAGCATTAAATCCTATTATCTTGAATATCTATCTATAACTCAAGGGTTCAATTATGATCTTCATTGACTTTACAACTCCGCTCCAAGCAAATCATAATTAACTCCAAAAACTCTTAACTAACAAAATAAACCATAACTAAAATGTAAGTTGAAAACATCAAACAAAGTCATTATCCATAAAAGCACTAGAAAATTTCATCCTCAGTTATCAAGGTAAAGTAACATGCTGTGGTGTACATGATAAACTAACCAAAAATAAGCACCCCCAAACTTTGAGATGAACATTGTACTAAATGTCTAGCAATGAGCAAAAGGAAGAAGTTTAGTAAAAGGGGTAATAGAGAGAGTTGGGAAAACTCGAACTCCCCTTTCTAGTCACGACTAATTTCTTGAATAATATAAACCTGAAGAATTTCTCTGACATCGACATTAGTATGTCGCCCTCGATATAGTCTGCTTCTAGCAAACTAGTCATGACAACATGTCGGCTTCAACTTAGTTTTATTTTGAAAATTCTAACAAATGAGTTAAAACACTACTGGAATTTTCATCCCAATAGTTAAAAAAATAAAAAATTAAAGTAACTAAAAATGTAAAGAAAAAAAGAGAAATGTGGATTTGAGGGGATTATCATCAATAAAAGATTATCCTTTACACATTTCCTCTTAAAACCTACAGTTGCTTCATTCTAAAATTCCATATATGGTTGTTGTTTTGCTGACAATCTAAAAGTCTAGATATGGTTGTTGTTCTGCTGGCATTCTAAAAGTCCAGATATGGTTGTTGTCCTACTGGAATTCTAAAAGTCTAGATATGGTTTGCTGGTCCCGCTGCATTCTTAAAAGTCCGTGATAGTAATGCTTATCCTTCAAACATTCTAAACATATATTGTTAAACTGGGCTGCATTCCAAAAGTCCATATATGGTTGTTGTCCTGCCGACATTTTCAAAATAAAAGAAAAGGGGAGCCTAGACATGGTTGTAGCCATATAGGGATTTTCATCAACAATGACTCACATTCTATTGGCACCTCCGTATCTCATTAAAATATGCTAAAAAATGCCAAAGATTGCAAGGAATAATATGCATTTTGGTGGCAAAATAGCACCCCTTACAAAAATCTCCTAAAATAACCAAAATTAATAAGGGAAAAAGTCAACCTTGCTCCTCTGCGACGACGCCCTCCACCGAGTCCTTCGTCTTTTCAACAAAATGTACCTCTACAACCTTGGCTTCGTCTACTGTTGGGGCCGGGGGGCACCCTAGATTCGCAAAAAACTCTAGAGGAAGTGGGTCGGTAGAGTTAGGCATGCCATCCAGAATCCTTTTGGCCTGGCCACCACGCGATGCCATATGTTTGAATGCACATCTTCTCTCGTAGCCATAAGCGAAATCTACTCCTGTGGCTTTCCGGGTAGCCTTCCACCATGGTTTCTGGTCTCTGCTCCGCCTCTCGAGAACGAAGAGAGCATACACCCCATCCCCCCCGATGCCTCAAGATCCAATAAGATCGACGTTCGCTCAATCGTCAGACAAGCAACTTTACCCTCTAACCCGTGCACTTTTTCCTCCGCAACCGCCAAGCAAGCAAGGCATCTCGCACTCAGTGTTATCTCTCGCTGTGCCTCGCTCCCTCGCTTTCGTTGTCACTATAGCTTCCAAACGAGCCACCTTAGGATCTTGCTTGGCCTAGTCCCTTTCTTTCTCCGCCCATTCAATCTTCTCCGCACCATCTTTGGCTTCTTGCTTCAAACGTTTCAACTTAGAGTCCCGCTTGGCTGAAAGAAGCGCCCAAGGCCCGACGTTGGATACGGGCCGACGAGCATAAAGTCGTAGCTTCCTAAAGATCATCTACTGGGATCGAAATCCCTATACCGGCAGCCATATTCGAATGGTCAGTCATAGCCTACAAAGTAGAAGTTAGAACGAAATTACTGAACAAAAATAGTAGCTAAGTAAAGCAGCACTTACCAGTTAGGCTGATCGGTGAAAATCATGGTTGCGAATGAACATCCCGTCCTTGGCCACTGACTGGAAAGCCTCCTTATCCATATAGACAAGGAACATGATAGAATACTACTCTGCGCGAGCCGCCACCATTACTTGGAAGTAGTTAGGATAGAGGTCGCGCATATGCGCAACTAAAGGCTCCGCCTGGTTAAAGGGGCTCCAACGGTGAATGATCTCCTGAGCACCCTCTAGATCGTGGACCATGCCTCGAGGAGTGGATCCTCCTTATAACGAGGAACGACGTATCAAGAAAGAAATGGTCGGGCGACCTTTTCCTACTTTAGGGTACGGAGTATTTCCATGTGCCTAGCGAGGGTAGCTGATAAAGAACTACCCCGAAGGGGACCTCCCACTTCGGGCCAGCCAACAAGGCCCTCAACAAGGATCCTCCTCCAAAGGTGCGCCGCCAAACCCATTAGGTGACTCGAAACCGACCGATCACTAGTGGCCTGGCCTGGGAGTCCATTAGAATTATTGCCTAGTCTTTGGGCTTCTTCATTTGGCCACAAGACCACCTTGACGCTTCCCCACCGATGTGGGTCTGTGACATCCTCCAAGTTCGCAATCTGCTTCTACATACGTGTAGCAAACCCTATGGCAATCATAGACATCTCCTCTTCCTTGGTAGACTCACTAGCAAGCATGCTCTCCCAATCCACGAAGCCTTCCAATCCGAAGTCGACTATTTTAATTTACTAGGCCTGCTTCTTATTTTGTTCCTTCTTTTCAGGCCGAGAGGTAGGCCCCAAACTTTACGAGTTGATGACCTAGACAAACATCACTAAGGTCTCTCAGGGTAGCTGCCTCCGCTTTAATCTTCCCGTGAGCAAAGAATCGCACAAGAAGAGCTACTTCTGCCGACTTACAAAGGTCGACAAGAAAAAAGTGCTCTCCCTCAATGAGCTCTACGAGAAATGAGCGGGGAACGACGGTGATGATGTAAGGAAAAGCACAAGTGGCCATCTCTCGCAAGTTCCCCACCGTCAATAGAAGCTTATGATTGAACTTTGCCTTTGTTATCTCCAGTAGTCGTCTAATGTTCTCTAGGCCAGCCTTCTATATCCAGTTGACTAGCCAGCCTTGTCTGCGCTTACTTGGATAGCATTGGGAAAACAAATATGTGTCAAAAACATGAATTATCTAGAAAAACATGATTTTCAACCGAACTAAGACCAACCTGGGAATGTGAGAGATTGGTTCACATCAAAAGGGAGCCTCTAATAGCCGAAGGCCCCTGTAATATCTGCCCATCCAGATACAACCCCCTTTACCTCTCGTCTCGGGAGAGTTAGGGAGTCTGACATAAATTGTAGTCGGGACTCAGGGGCTAACATAGAGCAAGTGGACCCCCGGTCCCTAGCTTCAATGTGTGGTGACAAAACATATATCCGCCAAAGAAAGAACTGGGGCCATAGAGAAAGAAGCACGCTACAAACTCCATTAAACTTAAAACATTCGAATGAACAAGCACTCCGGAGGAGCCCAGTGAGGTAAGAATTGTTTCACCAACGCACGACACCGGAAACAACAAATTCAAACTACTATGTTAGAAGTAGGACTTACATTATCTCGCCTAACCTATAGTGATCGAGTCGTCTGGCCCGACACTCTAAACTAATGCCGCCAAGACCCGCACATAAGGACCTTAGTTCCTCCTCCATGGACATAGAAGACACTGGGCTACTTCCGCACAGGCTGACTCCCTAGTAGACCCTTCCTAAGCCCAACCTCGACAAAAAGTCTCTTCGACCATCATCATTCTACAGGCAAACAAAGAATAGGGATCAAAGCGAGGATCTCTTGGCAAAACAATAAGCAGGACCAACACCTTAGATTGAGGAGCTTCCTGAAAACTATTGGGACGCACCTAGGAATGGGTATGTCCCAAAATGCACGGTTCGCACAGAACTTTACCGACGATCAAAAAGCCACATTCAAAATAATCCCTAAGTAAACGAAATCGAAAACAAAAACTACCAAGAGATTGAAATGGTCTGAAAATCTTCAAAGAACTTCACCAAAATCGCAGAGGGCTGGTCGACTTGAAGTTATTCTTTAGGCAAAAGTTTTCCTGAATAAACAAAGAAAATGAACGTCGCACCTTTATCCCTATATAGGTAAGGCGAAATAAGCACATTAAATGCAACTGGCTGTGTTAGCCAGCAATATCAGAGACGTGCACCTCCTCCCCACGCATGATAATCACAATATGTTTCATCTCTAGGGACACATAAAATCACCTCGCCTTGAATCTATTGATCGCAGTTCAAAGCTTTTACTGACCTAGGCCCGCCTCGGGATGATGGGCCCCAGCGCCTTCAAGACTCCGCCTAAGCCCAATTAGCCATGCGGATACAAATAATGAAATCTCGCAAACGCAAATCACACCTCAATTAGTGGCTTCTGCTTATCCTAAGGACGATCGCTCCCTAAATCGACATATAAAGAATGTCTGTGCACAAGTACGCCTAAACCAAATCTTATTAAAGTGCGCCATTAAGCACCGTTGGTTACACAAAACAAAAACCACGGCGTCCAAATAACCATTGATGTAATCCATTACAAATACTTCCAGGCAACCATCCAAACTAATCATCAAAAGAAGAAAAAAAAAAGGCGAAAAAATAGAAGAGTCTAAGACGCTTCGCTTTAAGGCTCTTCAAAGACGCTTTGCTTGAAGGCTTTCTAGAGACGTTTTTTTTTTAAGGCTCTCCAGAGACGCTTTGCTCGAAGGCTCTCCTTCTCTCAACCACACACCTTGACCATTGCATTTCAGAGGGCAAATTACTATGCACTTAGCCCTAACATAGGACTTCTAAAGGAAGGCCAACATCATAATCAGGCCCCTTGGCCATGACCTCCGGCCGATCTATGCAAGACCAAGAAAAGAGCCCTGGAAATGTGATGTTGGCATAGTTAGGCCTCCCGTGTAGGACACTTGATAGGTTAACATAGACACCATCTTCAAACACACAATATCCATTAATGTTGAATAACTTTAGAGACTTCTAAAAGTTCTCCTCCATAACCTCCACCTTCACAAATTCTATGGACGCGAGTGAGGGAAGAAATCACAATAGTGAAGAAAGGCTTTATGTAACAAAAGAGGAATCTATTGGTAACTTCATAAACTTCGGAGGTTCAAGCCCATATATATAGAGGTGAAACTTCAAAAGACGCATTGAATACACCATCAGGACATCACATGTCATTGACGCATTGGAACATATATAATTCTCCATCGTTGGGGTCCTGAAACACGGTATTTTTCCCCGACTAGAAGAGAATGATCCTCTAGTCAAAGAAAAAGGGGGGCATTGTGAGTACCGCGGGCCTCACCCAAACCCGTTTAATCACTGGGTGCCCAGCCGCCCGCAAGCAGCCCACCTCCCGCCCGCTCATATAAAGCGGCCTAGCGCCCCATTATATTAAAAAACCCGCCACGAGAACCGACTATAAGGTACAATCCTAGAACCCGTCCGGGGTCACGAGTCCCCTAATCAGCAGTCCTACCGTACACGGGATGGTAGACAAAAATAAATATGTTAAGGAGGAAATTACACATAGGATGTTTATCCACGAATCTCCCAAGATCCAAATCCGATACGCCTAAAAAACATTAATCCTTAACAAGGGAGAATTGGTCTCTCTATAAGGAAGGAGAGATTTTATTTCCAAAGTCATGAGATTATCTTTCCAATAATCAAGGAGATTTGGTCTTTGATAAGGAAAGAGATATCTTTTCACCAAAATGATGAGATTATCTTTCTTAAAATCAAAGACAAATTGGAGTATAAAACAAGAACTCCCCACCGAGGGAAAGGTATGCAACCCCAACTGTCGAACTTCCTTCTTCTTCTTCTCCATCCTTTTGCTGACCTAAGCATCAGAGAGGCAGTCGACACCCCCTTTTTTGCAAGTTTACATTGCACTGCTGATGCCCCGGAGGTCAGACGAACCAGGTATCGATGTGCTGATACTCAAGTCCCTCCTCGCCGAGATCAGATTCTAAACCATTGCCCATAAAAATTGGGAAAGAAAACTCCTAATCAAGAAGAAGAAAAAAAGTGTTCTTAAACCGACAATTTTTTTAAATAATGAATATTTTATTTATATTTAAAAATAAATTTCTAATTTTTATTTAGTATATTTTAAAATTTAAATAAAATATTTAATAGATTTAAAATAATAAATACTTATTTATATTTTAAAAACAATTTCTTTATTTTTATTTATTTTATTTTAAAACTAAAATAAAGTTTAATAAAAATGAAGAGTTAAAAAGAAAAATCGGGTTTCAAATGCGCCAAAGTGGTGAAGATAAGCTCAGTGTCCAACTGGTGAGGGAGAAAGAGAAGAGAAGAGATAGAAGAGATGAGGGAAGAGAGAGGAGAAAGGGGTACTACATACCAATGCGGACGCCACAAAGACTTAACGATCATTTTAACACCATTCACTACTTTAAATGTTTATGTCAATAATGGGTTACGAGAGAAAAACTGGGCTGGGGGGTTTTAGGCAAAAAGTTCTGTGTAAGTGGATATCTAGTATATTAGGTTTTTTTTTTTTTGTTTTTGCACATTTTCCCCATTTTTGAAATTGGAAATTTAAAATTTTGAAATTAGAAATCGTGAGTTAGAATTTTGAAATTGTGACACTCCTCGATTTTTGAAATTGGAAACTTGAAAATGAAATTACAAACTGAGGACTTCACCTTTGAAATTATGACACTTAAATTTTGAAATTAGAAATTTGCAATTTTGAAATTGAAAAATTGAAATTTTGAAAATTGGGATTTGGAGAATTTAAATTTTAAAACTGAAAAATTAGATTTTATAAAACGAGAAATTGAGAACTTGAATTTTAAAATTTGAACACTTGAATTTTAAAAACTGATAAATAAAAAATTGGAACTTGAATTTTTAAAATTTGGGGATTGGAATAAATTAAGGATGGGTGATGGTTCATGGGTTAAGAAAAATAAATTGAATTACTAAATAATAAAAGACGTCATCAACAAATTTAATTAAATAAACAAAAACAACAATATACTCATAAGGAAAATAAAATAATAAGACTATAAATTAAATGACTAATTAAAGATAATAATAAATTAAATATATATACAAGACTATTAATTAAAATAACTATATAAAAGAAGAAGTTATAAATAAAAAGAAAGTCAAGGAAACTTAACTGTAGACAAGATTAACTCGGGCTACTACCTCCCAAGCTGAGATTGCCTCCAAAATCGGGATTGCCTCCCAAGATTGTCTACAAGCCAAGATTGCCCCCAAGGCCATCTTATTTAAAATAAAAATAAAAATTTAAACTTTAGCACCACTTGTGTCTCTGCACCAGCTGGAGCACCTATGAGCTCTTTTAAAAATTTAAACTTAAGGGACTGGTATAATCTAAATTATAAAGACCCATGTCTCAATTTATTCCCCCACTTATTTGAAAATATTTAACTAAGGGTCACTTAGAGCCTCCCACTCTTTGCTAGGAGAGAGGCCCATGGTCTTCCATTATTTCTAACAAATGGGGGGAGACACCCTTTTATAAGGAAAGGGAGGCCCCTCTTCCTTATCCCATTCCAATGTGGGATTGCCTCCCACAATGAAAAAAACTTCCTAAGACTCCAAAATATGGGATCCACACCTACATGTTTGAAAAATCTATGGTGACTAGAATACATGATTCCCATTTGAAAAATATATGGTGACTAGAATAAATATGACTTGTTCTTAATATATCGACTTAATCCTGACTTTATCGATGACTTTGTTTGATCGGGACTATACCGCGGTCATTTTAAATGCTCACACACTAGAAACATGTTGACACAAAGAACCCACTGCACCAAAGACGACGAAACAAAGCCATTGTACAAAGACGACACAAACACACGTCACAACAAAGACAACAACAAAAACAAGAAAAAACAAAAATAAACACCAGATTTGTAAGGAAATACCACTTAAATGAGATAAAACAAGAAAAAAAAAAGGATGTGAAGAGATGATTTCAAGCAAAGAATGACCAAAAATCACCCCTCATTTTCATAATCAACTAAAACAATACCAGATATGAACTAGACGAGAAGAACATAACAAAGAAATGTCAACGAGATCGGATTTATATCGACGAGAGGCCAAAGAAATACTCATCTTTAGTGGCTCTCAATAGAGCGGCCATTGTTGCTTCTCCCTCCTCATAATAGAGTTCATCTCCTCTTCTTATTCTTTATTTTTATAAGCCCATAAGAACACTAACCTTCTAGGTGTCAACCTTTTCTTTCCATATCCTATTTTTGTGTGTAAACTACGTACCATCAACTTCAGCCTCGTGCCACATCAATTCCTAAACTATAAACCACCTCATCTCTTTTTCCCTTCATGCCATTGAAGTTTGGGTTGTTTGAATAAAAGGGATTTTCAGAAGCCAATTTTGAAAATCTAATATTTTATTACTTTTTAGCTTCATTTTGATAAAAATACTCTTAATAGTAAAAAAATAATAATAGTTTTTCTATTACAACATGCATGTAAATACTTATAAGATAAATTAGTTATGTCTAAAATAAGTTAAATTTCAAGAAAAAAAAAGACTACTGATGGGGTTTGAAATAATAGGCGCGCAGGCCCAAGACGCAAGCCCAAACATCGAGATTAAAAATGGGCCCAGTACTAGTAATAGGCCCTTAATGGTATCCCCCAAATGCAGGCCCAAAACGAGGGCCAAACTCGCCGCTTTAAAAGACTCAGCCCAAGGAACTGTGATAGAGGAAAAAACACCCAATTTCCACACAAATCAGAAAGTAGGTTATTCCACTTATTATCACAATCATCCCTTATTGCTGACTTAAGGGCCATGAAAAAATCTCACTCCCATGGAGAAATATCGTATCATCCTCCAACAAGGAAATATATTATTCTGTGTCATCATCCAACTAGGAAAATTATCATGATCACCCATTATAAATACCAGGCCACCCCATCGGTGAAAGGTACGCAGACATATGCACAAAACTTCATTCCCTAAGCAGTTGATCTTCTCTTCCACCGAAAGAACTGACTTAGGCATCGGAGAGGCAACGGGCGAGCCCCCGCCGATCCTTTTATTTCTCGTTTTTGCAGAGGAGTCCAACGCCCGTGAGCGTCACGACCGCCCAAAGAATCTCAAAGATGCTCAAGCTTAGTTTCGTTGAAAAAGCATCATCATTGACACCGTCTGGTGGGAACGACAGCCTTACAAATAAACTAACCTCGCTGATCGATGGTATCAACTCTAACACAAATAGATGGCGCCAATCCCCAAGGATGCAGAAGACTCACTAGCGGCGTGGGACAAACCACCTCGAGGCACACTAGAAACTATGCAGGTCAACACGAACGAGGTGGAATCGCTCCGCGTCACCAACTAACACTTGTTGAAAGAGTTGGAACAACTCACTAAGAAAATACAACGGCCGTAGGAGACACGACAGGCCCGAAAAAACCAAAACTCTGTTACCCAAGAAGAGCAACACCTTGACCCTCGTCGAGAAGCGAATAGAAAAGGAGAAACTACCCACACTAAGGAGCATGATCCTTACCAACCCCCTGGAGAGGATCGTAACGAGGAGAGGCATGGCAGGAACAATAGAGGCGATGGGCCCCTCCTTTATTAGTAGGAGACAAAGGAGAGGTCGTGGGAGCAGAGGTTCAGGGACATCCAGCAAGAAATCAACCACATGAAGGAAGCGGTAAAGGGCCGAGCTCCAGTCTCCATGGACGCCCTGGTACAACAAATCGAATCTCCATTCAATTGTCGCAGGCCGCACTTCCTCCTTCCGAAAAGTTTGTAATGTCGCATCAGACGCTCGAAATTCCGAACAAAAAGACCCTAAGGTGCACTCACCTCAATACGCATACAAAATCGATGGAACTACACGTATATCAGGACCCCGTACGATGCAGAGCCTTCACTATCACACTCAAAGGGCCCAACATCGTGGCTCGCTTTAACATACCCCCGCCGTCTTCTATCTCATCGCTCACGTAACTTTCCATCTCTTATTCTCGCCTCCCCACTTCCCTTTATCACAAAGAAGGACGGCACGTTTAGTTATCACCTTGAAAGTATAAAATGTAGCTCTCGTGAAAGCTCCGAGGTCATATGTTCAGAGGTTTAAATGCGGAGTCGCCGGCTGTGGATATTTTCGACGCAGAAGTTCCGCCATTATTGCTTCATTGCGTGGTCGGGTGCAGTCGAAAGACCTAATGTTCTCTATCTCAAAGAACCCTCAAGCAAGCATGGTCGAGGTCCTCGCCAAAACAGAGAAGGATATCAATGGTGAATAAGCCCTCCTGTCGAAGCAAAGAAGCTCTTTTACTCAAAAGGAAAAGAGCAGGGGCGACAAAAAAGAACGGCTTCCTGCGAGATAGCAGACAGAGATAGATCCCTAAGGAGGAGCAGAGGAAAAATGTAGAGCGGCCCCGACAAGACGAGGGAACGCCGGATTTAAGGGGACCACCTTATTCGGAGCCGCAAAGAATCAGATTCACCTCAAAGAATACACCCTGGACAACCCTGTCGCAGTCCCACGCCGGCGTAACATGAAAGGTTTTTGAGGTGGCCACTCCATGAAGCCGACCTCAACGAGACTATACCAAATACTATGAGTTCCATAAGGGTCATGGACACCGAACAAATGACTGCATCCAACTAAAAATGGAGATTAAATACCTAATTCGACGTGACACATCTCGGGCCGTTACTTGGTCTCTCGATGGGCGTGGAGCGAGTCCACCACCTCACCACCCGTCACCCAACCCCAGCTCAAGATCGCCCGCCCAGAGAAACCATGTAATCCCCGTGGAGGGCTCAGGAGGCAGAGTCCAAATTTCGCCAGAAGGCCCACTCAGACAACATCATCAAGGAAACCTAGAAGTACAAATAGTATCCAAACTTCCCCTACCGATACTACCATAACCTTTCGTGTGACTTCGACATGAAAGGTCGCCAACATCCCTAAAGGACGACCCGCTTGTGATAAAACCATATTAGCTAATAAAACGATCCATTACGGTCCCTCGTCGACAACTAAGCTCCGACCGACATCACCTTCAGATCAACTTCTTCGACAAAACGTGGCATTGGAAGCGGAGAAGCTAGAGCCAATAACACTGGGCTTCACGCGGGTTCTCAGAGAAAGAATACCGCCTGTGGCTCAGACAATTAGTACTCACTTTTGGGAGACCCCATTCCAGTTACAACAACTGGTGTGAGATTTCTCATGTAGATGCCCCACTCCGCCTACAATATGTTACATAGGTAGCCCTCTCAATTCCATAAGGGTCGCTCCCTCCGCTTATCACATGGTTATCAAATTTCCAACTGCAAATGGAGTAGGAATGGTTCGAGGAAACCAGGGCATAGCCAAGGAATGTTACTCAGCTTTAATGAAGCAAAACACGGTCGACAACATCTACATGGACAAGCTCGACATGCGAGACGAGGTAATCACCCGACCTACGCTCTTAGAAGAATTAAAGCCTGTACAGCTTGGTGACCAGCCAGAACACCTCGTCTACATAGGGTCCAAGTTAGCGAAAGACATCAGAAGTCCTCTCATCCATTTTCTGAGCGTAACACGGGAGGTATCTTCGGTCAGAAACAGGAAGATACGGGGCGGGTCGACCGCAATGATCACCCACAGTCGGGGAATCAGCCAATCCTCTTTAAGTCGGCTAAGCAAAAGAGAAGGAGTTTTACCCTAGAAAGACAGCAGGCGTTTAATGAAGAGGTCTGGTGAAGCTTCCTCCAAGCCAAAGGCAATACATACAGAGTAATCTTAATGGTCATTAACGTTACTTTTCAAAAGCAACCAAGAAGTGGCGCTTTGCATCGATTTCATAGACATCAATGTGGCCTCGCCCAAAGGATATTCCCTAATTCTGATTGATCTCATAAGAGGACGCCACTGGCCAAATATGAACTCCCTCGCCATGGACGCGTCACTACAACCAGATCTGTATGGACCCCAGCGACCAAGAGAAGACCTCATTTATAACTGGTCAAGGAACCTACTGTTATCAAGTAATGCCCTTCGGGCTAAAGAACATAAAATTCACCTACCAAAGGCTGGTGAAATTGTAGATGTTCTAGGAAATTAAATTAGGACATTTATGGAGGTATATATAGACAACATGCTGGTAAAATCGATAAAAGCCGAGCTCCACATAACCCATTTAGCCAAGGCATTCCAGGTCCTGAAAAGCTACAATATGAAGTTAAACCCACCCAAATGCACTTTCGGAGTCTCCATCAGGAAGTTCTTAGGTTTTATAGTCAACAACGAAGGAATAGATGCAAACCTAGATAAGATAAAGGTCGTGCTTGATATCCTGCCTCCGTCAAACATTGTGCACATTCGAATCCGACAGAGAATGAGCCTCGCCAGCCTCATCTAGTGGCCACGACAAATGTCACCCTTCTTCAAAGTTCCGAAAGGCCTTCCCAACACCTTCCACACCGTGGAGGCATTCACGCACTAAACCCGCCACCAGCTCTCCCATTCTAGTAAGCTCCTCCGAGGAGAACTTCACTCTCTACCCCGGTCGCTTCGCACTTCCCTTGCGAACTAAGCTAAGCCTTTCCCGGTAAAGAGAACTGACAAGGTGCGCAAATCCGGGCCTACTATTACAACCATCCGAGCTGAGGGGGCGTATGAGAGGTACCTGTAAAGATGGAAAAGTTGATTCTGACATTGGTAACCACATCCAGAAAACTTCGACCTTACTTCCAAGCTCATACTGTCGAAGTCCCAAATGAATATCCGAGGATTTAACTAGCAAACATCGAACACAGTGAGGAGGTCCTTTGCCTAAACCCGGGATCTCCTGCAAGAAAACGTGATAGTTCCAAAGCCGCATGGAGACATCACAGAAGACAACAAGGTATTATGACCAGCGGTCAAGCCCGTGAGTTACAACCTGCTGACCAGTTTTAAAACTTCTCGCCAAGAAGGAAGGACCCCACACATGGAAGTCGGGACCCACCAGCGGCCTCACATCGATTCATAATCCGACTGAAACTATGAACTCCAAACGGAAGAAGGAAAAACCCTACCCCACTCATGGAATGCTAAACACCTCAAACGGTTCTACTAGTAAGACCCCGGAACGTAGCCTGTAATAAAGATCCACCACCTTGATTTCGAACAACACTCTATCTCCATTTTTTGTATCGTTTAATGTTACGTGACCAAACAATAAGTTATAATGATAAATCCAAGAGCACGGCTTCGGCGCGGCCTGGGTGGAAGAAGCGCTGTAATTGTCAAAGATTATTCTTATTTCAAAGGAGCTCAGCTTGAATACAAATTTCATTAAGTACGGAGGTTACAACCACCTCGTAGAATTACAAATCTCCTCAGATCTCAAAATTACAATTACAAAAACCGTTTCACACGGCCACACCGTCAAGGCAAAAACCACAAGAAAGTGGAAAACCAAAGAGAAGAAGAGATAGTGGAGAAGAGAAGGGGAGGAGAGAGCGAAGAGAAGGAAAGGAGAAAGAGAAAGAAGAGAAGAAAGAAGAAAGAAAAACTGAGAAAGCAAAGACTTAAAAGTTTTTCAAGCACACTACCCTTCCTGGATATGCTCCCCATCACAAGCCCATCATCAAGCATAGCTAGGGAACAACACACCCCATAAGGAGAAACTAGGAAAACACAACTCCTACAAGTGGTAAAACCATCGACACCAAACGGCTCTGGCCACGATCACTAGGATAGCACCCCATGTAGTGATGAGCAAACTCGACGATCATCACGCGCGACTCCAACTATGCCAAAGAAAGCGACTTAAGGTCTGGAAGCATAGCACCACCACGTAGGATCATATTTATGTTTAGCTAAGGCGCTTGGGAAGTCACGCAATCCGTTCCAATTCTCCATAGATCCGCATTAAAGCCACACGCGCTTTTCCAAGGGAAGGAAGACAAAAGGGTCTTAGCGCCCAGGAGCCTAGTAGCTCAGTCTGTAGAGCTTAAAAGCTCAAGAGGGTCTTAGCGCCTAGGAGCCCAGTAGCTCAGTTAGCGGAGGAGGGTCTTAGCCCTGTGAGCCTAAACAGCTCGCCTCGCGAATGAGTAGTCTTGCAGCCTAGAGCCCAAGAGCTCGCCCCACGACAGGGTCTTGGGCGCCCCAAGAGCCCAAAAGAAATTAACACCCGCTGTAGGAGGGTCTTAGCCCTTAAGAGCCTAGTAGCTCACCTCGCAGCTTAATAGCTAGAGGGTCTGTAGAGCTCAAGAGCCCAGTGAGGCTCGCTTAGCGGAGAAGCGTCTTGGCGCCCAAAAGCCCGCAGAAATTTCGCTCACGCCAGAGGGTCTTAGCACCCAGGAGCCTAAGAGGGGCCACCCTGGGCGCAGCTTAACAAAATTAAGAGGGTCTTAACGCCCAGGAGCCCAGTAGCTCAGTTCGTGGAGGAGGGTCTTAGAGCCCAAGAGCCCAGTAGCTTAGATTGCGGAACATAACTACTCTAGGAAAACCTCGTGGCTTGGGAACCAAGCAGCTCAAATCGATGAAATAGAAGGAGTGAAGAAATTAATCGATGAATCTTGGTATATCAATAAAAAGTCAAGATTAGAAGCAATATAAAAACCCAGGCTCCGCGCCAGAATACAAAAAAAAAAAAAAAGCCTTAAAAGCCCGATGTCAGCCCCAACTGCGGGAAGCAGAGAGTCAAAAGGTGGAGCCCCATCGGGCGCGTATGGGCTAGCTCCCTGAGGAACCCGAGGGATCGCCGTGCAAGGGAGCACGATCAAAATTTCTAAAAACACCTCGGCACCAACATCAACCTCAACCTCGGAAGCAGATCCTTCAACCTCCTCATCAGAAAGCTGGATGTTGAACTCCAAGTACGAAATCTCGGGAAGCCCGACGTTGAAAGGCAAGCCACCTGGAAGCCCATTGGGTACAAGCCTCGTCTTTAAGCTCCGCTATCACTTCGCCTCTCTCGACCAAATTCCCCGCAGCCTCCCGCCCGTAAGGTCCATCCGGGTCCGTCGAGCCCTCCGCCGCATCCCACCGAAGTTACCCACCCTGAGCCTCGGAGGGCCCGCTCCAAGGTCGCCATCTTGGCCCACAAGTCACCCTTGACGGCCTGCAACTCCTCTCTGGCCAGCCGCATCTCGTCTTCGGCGACCTTCGAGTCCTTTTAGGCCTCCTTTCTTATCTCGCCCTACGCCGCTACCAAAGCATGCTTCAGTCGACCAGACTACCTAATTCTCGCTTAGTTCCCCTTTATCCCAAGCTTTAAGACCAGCCCCCTTGAGTCGTGGAAGCAACCTTAGCCTTGTAAGAGACTTCCTCACACCCTACGGAGTCTCGTGTATCGGGCCCTCCTCGCAAGCCTTTCTACATAAGTAGCCACCCCGCAAAAAAAAAAAAAGAAAGAAAAAATAACAAAAGACGTAAAAGTCAACTAACAGAATCGAAACAATAAAGAAAAAATATCGACTTAAAGCACTTGACGTATAGAGGGTTCCCGGCGAAGAGCTAGAGCCTCCTCGACGGCAGGCACCCACTTCTTTCCGAGGCTCCGAGTCGCAAGCAGATGGAGGAAACAATTTAAAGCGAACAGCCCGCGACGAGAAAGCGTAGAGTCCTCATCCCTCAGCCTCAAAGCGATCACGATTCCCGTCTCACCTCATCCCGCAGACACAGAGGGGCGCGACACCCTGCGACGTGGGACTCTAGACCAAAATAAGGAGAACCTCCAAGGGGGGCTCATCTGCCCTCCCCAAAGAGTCTCCACCCACTCCACTCCGACGAAGGCAAGGAAAAGGCCCCACCTTTTGTGGATCTTACCCCGAAAGTGTGGGGGCAACCTCTAACGAGCTCCTGAGGCTTCCCAGCTTCTATGCTTCGCTTTGCCGCACTTCCAAGCTGGACCGGCTCCCCATGTAGGCTTCAGAATATGGGTCCAAACGAGAGTTTAAGTAGTGGACCCGGAGGGCTTCATGACGCAAGAGAGGATAAGATCTCGTAGTGCTGAAGCTCTGCAAGCCCTCGTGACTAGACGATCTAGGAATATCCGACCTAATGAGCTTGGAATAGGCATGCAGTGCGCACTTCACTAGTTTTCGCTTCACCTCCTCGTCCCGGGGATCGATTCGTCGAGCACCAAGGCCATGCAACCAAAGCAATGTCGAAATATCCCGTGACCTCCGAAACCAAGACAAACCGTAATTAAGGAGAGCTCACGAGGTTCCTCAGGTCCGCACGGCAAGAACGCCAAGTGTGTCCTCTTCCTCGATCAAAGGGATTGCATCCCAATGACGCTACTAACAAAAATACTGCCTTCCGTAACTGCGGCATGGAAGGTCCGAAATAATCAACTCGTGCCGGGAGTGCCTGAGATATAAAGAGCTGCGCCTCCCTTTACACCAAGAGTCTAAGAGCAGGCAATACTGGGAACACACAGCCTTTGTCCCTGGGTAATGACTAATAAATTTCATTAACACCTTTAAGTCGGGGAAAGCTGAGAGGGGCGCATTGAAAGGCCGCAAACCTTTTATAAAAGGATTTGAAGGGGGAGCTTGAGTCGCTCTCGAACGCCACCTCAAAAAGCACACCATCTTAGGCACTGACGACGCAGTGGTCGCACGCTAGGCACCAAACCCGATCTCAAACAGGGTCGCCCATATCGGTCGCAAAGATCTCACCATATAAAGGCTCGACCCAACTGGGGCCCATGGCCTCAACATTCTGTATGGCAGCCCTCAAATATTTAGAGCCGTCAGATACTCGAATTTCAGCACTCTTCCTTGCCCTTATCCAAGGGGAAAGGAGGCCCCCAAGGCCATGAACCACCACAACTAAATTGTTTTTTTCCCGTCGATTCATTCTCGACCAGACGCCAGAGGGATTACTACCTATGCGCAAAACAGAGGAGCGACCAAGACCCATGGAGGTACGCAGGGTTAAGTAAGGAAAAAGGGGAAATCGAAGGAAATGCAGAATCCCAATCGAGCAAGCCCTAGAACCTCGCAAGACTTCACAACCAAAAAGACAGAGGAGAAGAAAAAGACGACTAAGGCCGAACAAGACGAGGGACACCAACCCTGGGCAAGCGAGATATCGGACCACCAAAAGCAACATGAACACTAGTCGGACAAGATTTAAGAAAAAAGGAAGTACAAACTTGCAGTGGCAAAAAAGCTTCAAGAACAGGGGAACAAAGTGCAAACGGTTAAGGGACGTTTTTAAGGAAACTAAGAGCCACAGTCGAAATAAATGCGAAAATCGAGAAGCCATCATTATCACAAGACGTGGGACGGCGACAAAGCCCTAATCAAACCCTTCCTGAGTAGCCACGTGGGTATCACGCCTGATCCGAGCACACAAATTTCGCTCTACGCCGCTTAGTCAAAGGCTCGGGGGGCAACCGACGGGCTTCAGCCATCAGGGGCGCAGCCTGCCAATAAGCCCAAACATCGCGGATTAAAAACGGGCCTTGAAGATTAGCAATAGGCCCCAATGGTATCCCCCCAAATGTGCAGTCTCGAAACGAGGGCTCAACTCCACCCCTTTAAAAGACCGGTGTTCAATGAACTGCATGAGGAAAATACCCAATCTCTACCAATCAGGAAAGTAGGATATTTCCTAATTATTGGATATCAATCATCCCTTATTAAGCGGTTTACGATAAGGAAAGAAAATCTCTCACCCAATGGGAGAAATATCGTATCATTATCCAACAAGGAAAGATATTATTATGTGTCATCATCCAACTAGGAAAATTATCATGATCACCATTATAAATACCAGGTCACCTCATCGGTGAAAGGTACACAGACATATGCACAAAACTTCATTCCCTAAGCAGTTGATCTTCTCTTCCACCGGAAAGAGCTGACTTAGGCATCGGAGAGGCAATGGGCGAGCCCCCGTCGATTCTTTTGTTTGTTTTTGCAGAGGAGTCCAACGTCTGTGAGTCACAGAATCGCCCAAAGGAATCCAAAGACGCTCAAGCCTAGTTCCGGTTGAAAAAGCATCATCAAATACGATTGAATTCAAATCTTAAATCATTGGGGAAATTATGTTATGAAGTCTTATTTCAATTTATTTGAAAAATTATGATAAAATTCGAAAGAAACGAGGTCTCCTAATTTAAATAAATGTCATAAAAAGGTAAAATATTTTATGTCCACAAACCATAGAAATGACCTCATCAAATATTTATCTTTTTTATCAAATTGTTTTTTGTTTTAATCGGGACCTACATTTGGTTTTAGGTCTTTGGATCATAATTTTTCAAATAAATTGAAATGAGAAGCCCATTTTCCCTCAATCATTTGAGGTTTTTTTATTAAATATTTCTGTCATTTCCTCTGTGATTTTGAGCTGGACAAGAATAAGGTCAAGATCGAGGTAATTTGGGAATATCACATGTCATTATTTAAAGACTAGCATGCATTTAACAAGTGGGTCCGAGCATCATGACACTCTTCCGAACATCATTTTGTTTGAGGATTGAGAGGCCCCAACATTCCAACTTAAACATATATTATACCAGGAGATCCTGCCAAGAAAGAATCTCGAACTACGTGAGGTTTCTTTTCATTCTTTTTATAAAGGTTACAAATTCGATACGACCTCTTTACAATTCCACTGCACCAAGGTTACAAATTGTTGGCTAGTAGGGTTTAAACAACTCCCTGCACCAAGGTCTTCAATTCCGCCCTCCTTCCTTGAGGTGTGTGGGCACCAACGATTCAGATCTGGAACAATACACTCTAGTTTTTCTACCTAGATCTACCTTGCGTACTAACACAAGGAGACAAGGATCTCTAAGGAGAAGAGACTCTAGGAGACTCAGGTATGGAAAAACCTCCTTTTTTCTTTTTTCTTTTCTCTCTTTCATCGGGGCAAGGGTTTCTTATTTATAATCAACTCCTAATTGCATAAATATCCAACCACCTGATATTTTCAAATTTTCCCACACAAGATTGATTAATATGAAACAGTCAGATCGATTACTCATAATCAGAATCGTCCAAAGATAATTTGTAGTCAGCCTCATTTATTACTTTTAATCTATAACTGTCAAATATTAATTTGTAAATGTAGCCCTAATTAATACTCTTAATCTATAATCATTCCAATATTAATTTGTAATGTATTCTAATTAATACTTCTTAATCTATAACCATTCAATATTAATTTGTAACAAATTCTAATTTTAATATGTACAAGCCTTGATCATAGAGTGTAATTTATTCCAAATCATGAATCGTTTCATTGTAGTAAAATAGAGGTGGAATCGGGACCCATGGACCTCGTACTAAGCTCCAATAAATTCAATAATTAATTAAACTCTTTAATAAATCATTGCAATTTATTAATTTCAGAGTTATTCCAATTAAAAACTTGAAATTGAACTCTTGTCGCATAAGACGATTTTACTCGAAAATTCAAAGTGTCCATTGATTTAATCATTACATGCAGTTATATCCTCCAAGAAGTGGTTCATAACTAGAGTCGGGTGAAATTACCATTTTGCCCCTCTAATTATATCTTGATCCTTAAGTTCCATTAATCCATTAGTGAACAAGAATTTATAAACCTATTATAAATTAGAGCGCCTAAACTGCTCGGGGCCTAACTAACACTTAAGGGAACCAACCGCCCAAGCCTATAGGAAGGGCTGGATTCCATGTCTATAGTTCACATTCCCAACAAGATACATCAACGGGCCTCCATACACACAAGTATTGGGCTCATTCCACAACGGGTTTTTAACCCATGACTCAAAAGGCCCAATTGACATAAACAGGAGTCTATGACTACTCAGTAATGAGACTGATCTGCATATGATCATCTAGCAAATGCTTTTAATTTTCGAGAGACAAACTGCATTTAAAAGAATTCAAACTGCTGTCCTCGTCCCATATAATCTTATTATATATGGAGCTCCACTTTAATGTCGCCACATTAGTGACCCTGATTAAGGTCACTTCATTCTCAATGATAGCGATCACTCAGCACATTTAATTTGAAGATCCCCAAACTTCAATTAATTTATTACGGACAATTTGATTTATAATCGATAACCTCGATCCTCTCGTGTATAACTGTTATACACTGAGGTTATGGTTACATTAATAAATCTGGGATTTTCGACGTTTATCTATACATTATGCATAAAATAGCTAAATGTGTAATAAATACAACACTTTATTAATTTCATAAAACATAAATACAAATTCATGCTTTACAGTGGCACTATCCCTAAATTGTTGGTTTTAGCGAGATCGAAAATTCCGCTACTAAATTCGTCTCACTATTTAAGAGACTGATGACTCGGGGAGAATGTTTTCTAAACTAAAATAAGAACAAAATAAAGCAAAACAAAATAGGGTGTGATCAATGTCCACTCACAAGAAATGGAGTAATATCGCAGGAATATAACTTAAGGTGTTACTAAGGTTTATCATTCGTTGATGCATTTGATTTATATTTATGAAGCACTAATTAATTGAATATATACTTATGCTTTTCCAAGGAACACGGTATGAGGTTTACACTTTCGTGTCTCCCCTCAATTTCTCACACTAACTCCCTATTCTCCTTTCGGTCCATCTAGGTCATTAAATGCAATACTTTTCTAAGGAAGTTTTTTCCTTGAGAATCCTTTTGGTCACCTCTCGGTCCATACAATAGGACTACTGTTGATGACCAATGATGTATATATGAAAATATGGCCAAGGAAGTGAATGTGGTAAATACTCAAAAACTAATTTGAAAAAGTAAACATACTAAAAAAAACTTAAATGAAAAGTATTACTAACACTCAACCCCTTTCTCTCGCAGGCTTACTGTGCTCGTATAAGTAATAAAGTGGACTTGTGGAGTCCGAATATCGTGCCCACGAGGATTGGAGGTTGGGTCTAATCGAGTTTGAGCACCTCAATTACAAGGGCTATTAATTATCTAGGTGGGATGGTAAATATGATGCAGAATTAAGCATCACAATTTAACTAAAGTAAAAACTGATTTAAAACTAATCAACTAATCCTAAAATCTACCAAACAAACAACTACTAAATTCTAAAATGTATGAAGAGAGGTACTAGGGTTAAGAATAATCATTTAACAATCAATTTGCAATTCCTTGAAAGTGCAACATTTGTGAGATGGATTCTTCCTTTGTCCAAGGGTATGTTAGTATGGTCTTGAAATTCGTTCAACCACCATACATTTCACAATTTAGAACATCATGTTCCCAAACCAGGATTCATGTGTCTAAAAAGCTACTTTTATAATCTGACTCCCTTTAAGACTTGGATGTCTTTCCTAAACCAGTACTTATCACCCAAATCTTAGGACTGAAGAAAACTTGCCCCCATAGACAGGGTAACATAAGCCTTCTCTGATACAATTGGTACCTCAATTTTCAATTCAATTAGAATACTCTCTTTCCTTGATTAGAATATTTCCTAACACAGGATCAAGATTATTCTACCAAATTGAGATGAGACCTCTAAACATTAAACTGATAAATCATTAGGTGGTCCTTATGCCTCAGGAACACACTTTTGTTGTCATTCAAAAGGGAACCTTAAGTCAGAGGTTAGAACATCACCTGTGATTCATCATAGTGATATTTAGAGTGTATTAATTCTAATAACATTAGTTTATCATACCCCCAAGTTATTGCTCTTTGCTATCAGGTATGGTCTTCTTTGTGTAAATTAGAGGCCTCCTGGAAATCAAAGCACATATACAGTTCTTTTTGGGTATAATCTACTGATACTTGAATAGTTCATTACAAGAACAGTACCGATTATATAAATTCAGTCTTCAAACCCAAAAATAAACTACAAATCTGAAAATCTGAATGTTTAACAATTAATCCCCACCCCTAGAGGGTGTTTAATGTTCCATTATTGTATTCCAATCATCACAAATCAAGCAACAAGTAAGAAAAATGAAGAAAGAAATCAAGAGATAAGGAGTGAGAGAATAAATCATGATTTGAGCTTCAATCTTTGTCTCAATAGTAGTGAAATCTGAATCTCTACGTACAACCGAAATCTCTTCAATACAAATAAAAATCTATCTAAAACTACTCTAAGATCAACTAAAAATCAAAACCCTAAGCTAAACTAAAAAATAGGAAGGTTTTAGAGAGAGAAACCCTCATAGAGGTGTTCTCCCACCTCCTTCGTTACCTTAAAAATCTAAAAAATTAGAATTTATAGTCCTAGGGTGAAATGGGCTTGAAAAAAAGGCCAAAACATCAATTTTTGGGATTATTTGGTTAGGCCCAGTATCAGAGTCGCGACATTGGGTGATCAGAGTTACGACTCTAATCACCCAATGTCGCGACTTTGATGTTGGGCCTGACCCGGTAGTTTCGTAAATTTTGTTTCTGTTATGACTTAACTGCACTGTCACTAAGATTCTCTTTGCTCGTGAGCTTGTTTTATTCTCCAACTTGTTGGGGCCATAACTTTTCATTTCAACTTGGATTTGGGCATGTGAGGACTCGTTGGAAAGATCCTTGAATGTAGAATGTAACCATTAGTGAATTTGAGCCATTTGATGATCCAACTGATACAAAAAATTCATCTTCCCAGTGACGCGCTGTGAGACACCTTATTGACTCTCCTTTTGGAAATATATTGCTCATTTCTTGCCAAATCACTTACTTTTCATCAAGAATCCTACAAAACCAAGTTTACAGGAAATGTTATGAGTTTTTCATGAATAAGGATATAAAATGCTATAGATAACATGTGAAATGAACTCAAAACATAGATGAGTTTCACACTCATCAACTACCCGGACAATGCCTGGATCGATCACCTCTCGATCCATACGATCCTCACATAATACTGGGATGGTGCTACTCCTAATGAATCCATCTAGTACTAGGCATTCCTAATTTCCTATACTTCTTTGATTAGGTTAATTAGTATTTCATTTAACTAATTCATACCTTAAGAGACCCGAGAATAGATTTTAGGGCGTAATCCAAGCGTCACTAACGATGCCCAAGTATGGGGATCGAAGACCCAAATCTAGGTATGGATTAATTAGTTAAAACCATAACAATCCTAAGCACTACTCCAACCAACATCAACAAAAGCACAAATTCACAAAACCATTCTAAAAGATATATAAATCAAACATCAATTTAAGTAATCAACCCTCGAGGATTTAGCTACCGCCAGAACCACAAATCTATCAAAGTCATGTCTATTACATCCATAATAATTAAAGATGAGAAGAGAGTGAGAGTTAGAGATATAAAATGATTAGGAGAGATGAGAAAGACCTCCTAAACTCGCTCCAAGGTCAATGAGGTCCTCTAGTTGATGACTTCTTCAATATTACACCAAATACAAAGTAAAATGAACAAAAACTCAAACCCTAAAAATGGTTCAAGAAGAAGATAGGAGAAGCCCTAAGGAGGGTGTTCTGCCTAAAAAACTGAACCCTACAAATGTCTACAAAATATCCTTTTATAAGCAATGGAAAATGGGCCAATGATGGGCTCAAAAATCGCTGTTTGTTGGTCCAGCCCACCATCCTTTGGCTTAGCAAAGAGTTCTTCGCCTTAGTAAAGGACTTTACTATGAAGAAGGCATGCTTCACCTTAGAGAACTAGAATGTGCTCATTTCAGCTCTTACCTTCGCCTCGGCGAACAGTTTCCTTCGCCTCTGTGAACCAGAATGTATCAGCAATTCAGATTTGACTATCTGACTTCAAACGATCATAACTCTCTCACCCGCCCTCTAAATGAGATAATTTTTGTCTCTACGGAAAGCTAAGAAAGAGTAGAATATATCAATGTCAAGTTTGGAGTCATTAGAATCTATTAGGTAGGATAAGAATACACAAACTTTGAGGGTTGCTAAATGTGGTGTTTTGGAAAATCCTCCCTTGACTTTACAAGGCCGTATCTTTTTCAATCGAACTCCGAATTGGGTGATCTTGGACTTGATGGAAATATTGAGAAGTGTAGAATCCATAAATATCAAACTTCAAGCCATGGGATGTCATGGTACAACCCATAAATTCATCTTTTTGGTCCTCTTTATGCTCTCTTTGCTTCAAAATGTACCTAAAGCCATAAAATGATAAAATTAAGCATTAGAGATGTTAAAAACACCATAAAATCAAACTATTGATAGGTAATTAATGGTATAAAAACTTGTATGAAAATAACCTATCAGAAGGTAGAACTTGATATCGAAGGCACTACTTCCCCAAGGTAAAGGAATACCTTCGCAGCAATGAAGTAGTTCACCAAGACGAAGTGAGAGCTTCGTTGCTGCAAAGCTAAATATTGTAGAGTGGAAGCCTTGGGTTTGCCAAGGCAAAGGCCAACATTTGCCTCGACGACGAAGTTTGTAGCTGCGAAGGAGATCTCTCACTGCAACGAAGAAGGAAGATACTGCATACATTGGTCTCGGGTTCGCGAAGACGAAGAGTTGTAGCTTGTTTTTGGAGCTAAGTTGCAATATCCAGCTTCTAGAGGACTTCTTGTAGTGGTGGAGAAGGGTTTTGGAGGACTTCTACTTCATATTTGTTTTGTATCCCTAAATCCTTCTCTTTCTCTTAATCTTTCAGCATTATGTTTGGTTTAAACACGACTTTGTTGGGTTTTGAGGCTGCTATGAGTGGCTAAATCCACCTCTAAGGTTGGTTGTTGATATTGGTGCTTGGCTTATATATTCTCTTGAATGATTTTTTGAATATACTCTTGTGTTGAGGTTTTATGGATTTGGTTATTATAAGTTTCATGTTTTTATTCAATTGTTGTGTGGTAGGTGGTGAGGTTGAGACCTAAAGCTCAAAGGGTTTCCAAAGTGACAATTGGAAGTATATCATTAGGACTTAATTTTCATTCCCTAATATTTTACAATTGATAAAATCAACCTAACTTTATCAAAGAAATCTAGAAAATTAGGAATGACTAGTGATTTTAGATGGATTTGCCAGGCTAGACATCATTTAACCTTATGTGATGATCGTATGGACCAAGGGGTGATCGATCTGACCATAGCCTGGGAAATTCTATTGTATGGACCGAGAGGTGATCAATAGAATTTCCTAAGGACTATTTTGCCATAGAACAGTATCACACTATTCGACCTGGGATGGATCAAAAGAATAAAGTGATTTAGTGTGAGAAATTGAGGGGAGAATCGAAATAGTAAACCTCATTTTGAGTTCCTTAGGCAAGCACAAGAATATTTCCATTTAATCAGCACTTAATAAATATAAGCCACATTTGCACGAATGGAGACAATGTGTAATAGACCAAAAGATGTGATCAACTCATTCTTAGCATTGCTACCAAAGACTGTGTTCAATCCTCGGCAATGGTGCCAAAAATTTGTGTAATAGACCAAAAGATGTGATCAACTTATTCTTAGCACTGCTACCAAAGACTATGTTTAGTCCCCGACAACGACGCTAAAAACTTGTTAAGACCAAAATATGATTAAGTGATTAACAAAAGGTACCAAAAACCATTCCCACTCCTGAAGCAGCCCATGTCAAAACTGATTGACCGTCAGATAAAATAATAATTGAATAAAATTTGTTTTAGTCTAAATCACTGAAAGTGCACAAATCATACAAGTAATAAATTGGTTTTTTAAGTCCAAATATCATTCCCATAGGGATTGATTAGAAAATATAAAGATCAACTACCCCTACTACTCAAGATCCTCACTATTTGAACCTCTATTTTCAAGGATAGATTTAACTTTCTAAAGTAAAGTGAATGAAATAAGTAAATAATTCTAAAATACAAGGATTAGTGTTCACTGGACTGAAATAACATTGGGAAAGAAATCAGTGTTGTGGTTATTGATGAGTCTAAAACTCATCTATTTTTAAGCCCGTTTTTCAAGTATATTTCAGGCTTAAAAGACATGTTTAATGTTAAATTATGGAATTTTCACCTAGATTTATGTTTTGCAGAAATTTGAAGAAAAGAAACATAAAAACAACAAAAATAGAAAAAAGGGAAGCAAAGGCAGAAATGTCGCGACACTAGGAAAACAATTTCGTGACATCGTATGGAGAGTGTCATGCGCCATCTAATTCTCTCACAATAAAGGTCGCAGAACACAGTTGAAATAGATGGGTCGGTAATTCTACAATGTCACGATATCCCCGATATAGGCTACTTACATCACCTCAAACCGCATAACTCAAATTCAATGTCGCAAACATAAAAAACAAAGAGTTATTCCACGTCGCGACATAACCAACGTTGGCGACGGCCACTCAATTGGAACAATTGAAGACCGCATGCAATGTCAGGATATTATAGTTTATATGTAATACGCATCTTAAATGCGCCATGACATTGCTACCATTAATCGCTGAAGTAGGAAGATTAGGAATTACCAATGTCACGACATTTCCACGACATCGGAAGCAACATAACAGTTCAAATGTCACGACATCAACTAAAACGCCTGGGTGCGGAAGATGAATGTCGCGACATTTGATCAAGAATGTCGCGACATCGATCAAAGCAAATTACAGAAACTTATCGACCAATGTCATGACATTAAGTTAGCAATGCCATGACATAATGTGAAATGATCAAAATTGAAGATCCAATGTTGCAACATCAACACTACATCAAAATTCAGTCATAACGAGCCAATGTCGCAACACTAGAGTTAACCCACGACATAGCGAAGCGATGCGTTCGCGACAATGCCACTAAGAATGCTATTTCAGGCGATTTTCGGGTTATTCCAACGCCGTAATTGTCACCCTTTTTTTAGGGCCCAAGACATGCGCCAATAAATAGAAAAATTTGGGGAGTAGTGCACAGTTTTCAGCCACTTTTCTTCAAGTTTTTGTGTTGGAAGAGTCAAGTTCTAGTATATATAATTTTCTTTTTATTTTCTTTATATTTTAGTTTTGTTTCGGATTTAGTTTATTATTTTAGATTAGAGTCGATCTCGAATCAGGATTTAGAGCTGGATGAATGCAAATCAAGCTTCAATTTATGTCTGAACTTCAATGGAATTTGAGGATTTTTCTGGAATTCATTTTTCTTTAGTTTCGATTACAATTTCAATGAATTTGTTTTATCAACTAGTCATTGTCATTTATGATCCAAATTTGAAAGGCTAAGCTCCATTTATGAAGAATATGTTGTTGGGATTATTGTTTGTAATATTTTAATGTTGTTTTGGGTATGAAAACTGGAGTGATTTAACTTGTATTACTCCTACATTGAACGATTTTGAATATTAGTGTTTGGTACCCAAAAAGAGCTGTATTATTGATCCGATTTCCAGGAATCTCTCTGAGTGACACAAAGATGGACTACCTAAGAGCAAAGAGCAGTCACTTAGGGGTAAATTACATTGATATTATTCAATTAATACTCTTGATCATCAGAAGTTATAACCTCTCGACTTCAAGGTTCTCCTAGTGACAAAGCAAGAGTGTGTTCCTAGGAATATGATCCGCCTAGTAATCTAGAAGTTAATTCCCGAGAGGTTTCACCTAAATTGAGAAGAATAATTTCAACCCCAGGTTAGCTAAGACTTAATCAAGGGGAGAGGGAATTCTTGTCTAATTGATGGCCAAGGCACCAATTAATTTGGAGGGCTTGCATACCGTCTATGGGCACAAATTCCTTTCCTAAGAGATGGTCAGAAGTACCGAGAAGGAAAACAAGCAAGATCTTAAAGTATAATCAAGTCCTACAAGTAGCTTCAGCCCATTGGCTAGAGATAGAAATGTGGTAAGTTGGAGAGTGAATGTGTTGTGTGAGGAGAAATCCTAATGCTACACCGCTTCTTGCTCTTGACAATCTCAATGGTCTATGTCCTATACTTTAGTACTTGGTTTGGAAATTGCAAAGTGGTGGTCACAACACCGATTTCATTCCTGTTATTTCACCCCAGAAACTCTAAATTCATGCATTTTAGAATTTCTTTATCTTTTTATTCAATTTATTTTAGAAAGATAATCATCTACAGAAAATTAGAGGTACAAATAGTGATGATCTTGAGTAGTGAGAATAGTTAATCTTTAAATTTTCAAAATCAATCCTTGTGGGAATGATATATGGACTTAAAAATCCACTTTATCACTTGTATGACTTGTGCACTTGCAGGGATTTAGACCAAAACCAATTTTAATTGAAAATTTTAATTTACACAAATTAAAACAAATTTATATATCAGTCTCAATCAAGTTTTTAGCATAACTACTGGGGATTGAATAATCTTTGGTGGTAGTGCTAAGAATCAGTCTTTTTTGGTCTATGTAAAATCAATCAACAAGTTTTTGGCATCACTGCCAGGGTTTGAATTGAAGTAAAGTTTAAAGATCAATATTCTTGCCAAAAAGAAAATTGCTAGTTTTGACATTTTTCTTTTCACTTTTATAAAAAATGTTCAAAATTAGTTTAACTCAAAGAAATAATTTAATACTGATTCTTTATAACATCACATATTTATGTAATTCATTGATCTCAATTTTATCTTAGTGTATTTCCATTTTAGGAAGTTATCACATGCACAGAATACTAGAAGCAGAACTGTAACCACTGGACACTGAGTTGGAAAGGACACTGAGAAATTTTAAGAAAGTGAGAACGCCGGGCGAGTTAATAATAAAAGAAGGGACTACTAGCAATGTATCAACAGAGCCAACAACAGAAAGGCCTCAAAGACAAAGAACCATGGAATTTTGTTAGAGGCCAATCATCATAAATGAGTGATCAATAAGGCAACCAAACTACTGTGCAAATAACTTGAGTTGAAGTCTCGCTCTAATCACCATGGCGCAGCCATATCACTTTATGTGGCATCCAGCGAGGATCCCAATGACCACCTAAGAAGCGATTTCTAAGGATGGAAAACACATTGTCAAATTGAATGGGGTTAACTAATAATACTAAGTCAGCAGCTTGTTCCCCTTCTCATTGAGAGATGTAGCAGCCAATTGGTTTGAGTCAATGCCATATGGATCAGTTGACAGCTGGGAGAAGTTGGTTGAAGCTTTTATGGAGAGGTTTTTCCCACCAACCCTCACCTTAGAGAGAAGAAGAGAGATTATAGCCTTCGAGTAAGGAGAAGAAGAAAGCCTCTACAATGCTTAGGAGAGGTACAAGAAACTGCTGAAGAGATGTCCAATGCATGGGATTGATCAAATCACCCAAATGGACATTTTCTATCATGCAATGAATTACTTAGCGGAATCATAGATGCAACCCGTCGTGGGAGCACTAAGAGAAATAGTGCTAAAGAGGCCAACCAGCTTATTGAAGATTTGGCCAAAAGTAACTATAGAGCTCCAACAGAGACTTCAGAGAGTAGCAGATTGAAAGGAGGAGGTATGCTAGAGATGAACAAGATGATCAATCAGCAAAGTCGGATGTGTCACGAGTAAGATAAGCACTCTAGAAAGGAGAAGCTATTTAGCAAATACAGTGGGAATAGAAGGGTGAGGTGAGCAGAAATGCATGATTGATGAGGGACTCGCTCAAGTGGGTCTTATATGAGGTAGAGGAGGCCTCGGGCCAGGGGGGCAACAAGCTACAATGTCAATGAACAACCTTCCATCCCACTACACACTCTGTATCGAGAACAGCTGAGAAATTTTCTCCTATGGAAGTGGAGGTAACATTGTCTAAGACCAGCAGAATTTCACTAACAATATGCTCGACAAGGTTTCCAAGGGCAAGAACAACAAGGCATCCAAAGAAAGAGAACTGTACAAAAGCACGTCGCAATTAAGATCGATGTCGAGTTTACGCGAGAGAACAAAAGACTGTTGAACAATCATGAACAAAAGTTTGCTGAACTAGCATCATTCCAAGTAAACACAAATGTGTTTTAGGCCAATACTAATGCATCTCTAACTAATATGGAGAATCAGGTGGGAGTAGCTGACTCTATCAATGCAAAATCGGTCTAGGGATTGATTCCCAAGTGACACAAAGAAGAATCCAAAAGACTGTATGAAAGTTACTCTTAGATGTGGCAAAGAACTTTAGAAAATAAGAGGAGAAGAGAATGAAATGAATAAGAAGGAAAATAAAATAGAAGCTGGAAAAGAAAGTGAGCATAACAATTTAAATCGATCAAAGAAAAAGAAATCTATGGTGCAAAGATGAGTGAAATCAATGAGAAAGGAAAACTGTGAAAAGAAAGAGGAGGTGAGAGTCTATGTGCCTCTTGTTCTATTCCTAAAAAGGCTGAGAAATCAAAGTGATATGATCGATTCTCTAAATTCTAAACACACCCCATAAGAAGATAGAGGTGGATATTCTTGTTGAGGCATTGACTCAAATGCCTCATTATGCCAAGTTCATGAAAGATATTCTGAGCAAGAAGAGGAACTTGATTTAAGAAGGGAGTGGTGAGTCTATCAACACTATAGTGCACTGTTGATCTAGAAGAGTTTTCCAATGAAGATGCAGGATCTAGGCAACTTTCACCATTCCTCTAATTCATAAGGAATTATGAATTTGGAAGAGTATCGTGGTTCTGTGAGCAAGTATCAACCTAATGACACTATCTGGCTGTGAAGAGACTAAGTTCGGGGAGCTTAATCCTATAGCTATGACACTTAAGATGGTAGATTAACCCACAATGCCTGCTGGAATCATAGAAAAGTTATGTACCGATCAAGGTGTAAGCTTTATTATCTCGTGATTTGCGGGTGATAGATACTAAGAAGATAACAAGTTTCATCATACCGGGAAGCTATCTTGCCACAAGACCAACCTTGATAGAGGTAAAGAAAGGACAGCTCACTCTTAGAGTAGGAGATGAAAAAGTACACTTTAATCTAAATCAGAGCTTGAAACAACATGGTTTTGATAATGTTGATTGTAAAAATGTAGAACAAGTATTCTATCAAATTCGAATTGTGTATTTATGATTGTAAGATTCAGAATTCAATGAATGAGAATGAGATGAATTTCCAGTATATTGAGGTTCTTAATGTTGAATATCTGAATTCCAGTCTTGAATTTAAAGAAACAATAGTCAATCTAAAAGAAATCAGTGCAAAAAGTCAAGGAAGAAGAAGGAAGGATAAGAAGTAGAAAAGTTCTAAAGGTTAATTCTTAAGAATGCCCAAACATCTGAAATATGCCTTCTAGAGTTAAAAGAGCACAACCTACAATCATATGTAATATGATTTAATAAGAGAAAAGACAATTAGCTAGAATCCCCATAAAAATATAAAGAAGTCATAGCTTGGCAGAAGACTTTAGCACACCCTTCAATTTCCATGCATAAGATCCTCACGAGTGAGGATGAAATATAAATTAAACATCAAAGAAGACTGAACCCAGTGATGAAAGAAGTTTTCAGAAAAGAGGTATTGAAATGGCTGGATACATGATTTATATATAACTAGACAACCTGGTGAGTCTTGTCTATGGTTCCCAAAACGGTGGATTCACAACCATTAGGAAATGAGAAAATGAACTTATTCAATAAGAAACATATAGATATGGTAATATTTACAAAATCAATACATTTAATCAGAAGTGATCACTATCCGCCTTACTGATCAAACGCAGACGTCATTCGACAATCTCATTTACGTTTTCGATGATATTTGGTAAATAACAAATAATGGATGATGAAAAATACAACATAATAACGGATAACGCCAAAACTGATGCTCGAAAGCGCGTATTCGCCAACGAACAGCGGCACTACCAACGATCGTCCTCTTCGTACACGGTCGCATAACAAAATGATCCAATGGCAGATTACTGAATCATTACGATCGGAAGGTCTTCAATCGAATTTGGAGAAACCGATTTATGTATATTTTCATCGATTGTTTAACAATAGATGAACAAACCGAATTTTAACTGAACAAAACGATTTAACGATCCCGGTAATTCAACAAAACAACATTGATTCAACGCGAAGAGAGGCATCAGATGCGATAACGCCACAATCACTATTTCCGAAAGCCAATATTTCGTGAGTCAACGCCAGGATTTGTCGCAGCACGTAGTTGAATTTCACACACATATATTTCACTGATAATCACGTCTTCCAGCATGGCCCAATAAGTTGCTTGCAGATGATAACCCTTCAAGGTCTGTAAGTATTTTTCCTTCAAGACATCACATCCTTTTCTTAGGATCAGATCGTCACTTAGATTGTGGTAATGCAGTTTTCTCCAATGTAATTGGTATTCCTCAGCCATCAAATCTAACAAAGTTCTTCTCTCCTTGATTAGACTTATGCTAACACAGATCAAGGTGCTTCTATCGATTGAGTCCTCTAAATTAAACCGAGTTAAGAATGGCCCACTAATCTCATACTATGAGTAAATTAGTGATCTATCAAAGCACATTTCATATTCATTAGTTCCATAATATTAGTCTAACATACCCTAAGTTAATGACTGGTACCAAGAATCTTCATCTCTGTGGTTACCTAAGAGGTCTGGGAAATCAGTAGCAAAGATACAAACCCTTTTTCAGTATAAGCTACTCGATATTCATAACATCTCATTATATGTGAACAATACCAATTATATAAATCAGTCTTCAAACACAAATAAACTCAAAATCTGCAAATTTGAATGTTCAACAATTAATCTCACCCCTATAGGGTATTTAATGTTCCATTACTAGATTTAACTCATCACCAAATCCACAAAAGTCTGAAAATGAAGAAAGCAGAATCAAGAGATACCCAGTGAGATTCAAATCATGATTTGAGTTTCAATCTTTGTTTGAACAGTAATGAAATCTGAATCTCTGATGTAAGAACCGAAATATCTTCAATACAAATAAAATATGCCTAAATTTAATCTATATCTACTAAAATCAAAACTAAGCTAAAGCAAGAAACGCTCGAAAAATGAAAAACCCAAGCTCTAATTGTTCTTAAGCTAAAAAAAAAAAAAAAAGTTATGCTAAAAATATGCTTTAAAAATATGCCCTAGTTTAAAAAATGAAAATTTGAAAAAAATACAGCATTTAGAGAGAACCCCATGAGAGGTGTTCTCCCACCTCCTTTCTGCCTCGAAAACCCAAAACAGTATTTATAGTCCTAGGTGAAATAGGCTTGAAAACAATCAAAACATCAATTTTGGGCATTTCGGTTCATCATTGAGCTCGCGACACGCATCCTGTAGTCGCGACATCAACATCTCTCCGCACTTCCGGAGTCATGACATAACTTTTGCTCAACAACCAATTTTTCTTCTCCAACTTGTCAGGGCCATAACTTCTTCATTGAACTTCTTGGATTTGGGTGTGTAAGTTGTCGTTGGAAAACCTTGAATGTAAATGTAACCATAAGTGGATTTACCATTCGATGCCCAAATGATACATAAAAATTCATCTTCCCCAATGATGCACTTCAAGTGAGACATTCAGCTTAACTTTCTGGAAACATTTTGCATATTTTCTTGCTAAATCACTTGCTTTCCATCAAGAATCCTACAAAACAAGTTTAGAGGAAATTTTATGAGTTTTACATGAATTTTGATATAAAATACTAAAAAATAGCATGTGAAATGAACTCAAAACATAAATGAGTTTTACATTCATCAGGAACACACTCCTGCTGTCACCTAGAAGGGAACCTTGAAGTCAGAGGTTAGTTCAATCACCTGATTTATCGAGTGATGTTTAGAGTTCATTAGCCTAACACTCTGAAGATACCCCTGACTCCGGCTTTTACGCTAGTGGCATCCATCTCTATGTCACTTAGAGGGATTCATGGAAATCAGAGCAAAATACAGATCTTTTCTGGGTATACTCCATCGATGCATAGAGTAATTCACTAAGAACAATACCAATCAGACAACATAAGATTTTTATTTAAAACATTCACTTAAATGTCAAAGAAAACTGATTTTCAAACCACTTTCCATTCCCGTGAGGAGGTTAGCTCTCCATAACTTGACTACAACTATCAATGACTAGCTTATCAAGAAAATTCATTGAAACTACAATCTAAAACTAGACAAAAATGGTTTTTAGAAAATTTATAGATTCCATTCAAGTTCAAAATGTAAATGGAGCTCGATATTTAATGTTTTTAATTTAATATTACATTTCAGCTCAACAAATCTATTTCTAAGATCTAAAAAACATAGAAGAAAAGAAAATTAAAAGAAAGAAAAGAAAAGAAAGAAAAGTCTCTCCAAATCTACCACCTTGTTCCTGCTATGAGAGCTGAGCAAAAGCCATCAAAAGTCGAGAAAAGCCTCCTAAAGTCAGCCAATGCTTCATAGCCGTGAAAGCCCCGCCTCTAATCCCAGAGCTTCTATTTATAAGCCCTAGAGATTGGGCCTTAGTTACCATGAGGATTACCCGACTTCAAAAGCCCGATGTCACGACATTGCACGCCTACTAAGCAATTTCAATTTGAGTGACCAATCAATGCCGCGGCAATGTCGCAGAATAAATGTGGTGATGTCACACATCAATGCTAATGTCGCAACATTGGTCTATTAAGCTCAACCTTTATTACAAGCACTTAATATGAGTGCGTACTGACTCAAGAGGTGTGCTGGTTAGAGTCATGTGTGATGTCGCAGCCGATGTCGCGACATTGCTCTTAGCCTTCCTGATTGACATGTCGCAACATTCTTCAAATACGCTGCAACATTGCTCTTCCAGTTCAGCTTCTTTCAACCGATGTCTTATTACTGAACTTGATGTCATGGCATTCTAGAATTGATGTCGAGGCAATGTCGCGACATTGAGCATTGGGTCATTTAATGCCGATTTTTGCTTCTTTTCTTTAATTTTTGGAAAAACATAAATTTAGGTAAAGACTCCAAAATTATGCAGTAAAATGATCTTTAAAGCCTTAAATATGCATAAAAAATGGGCTTAAAATTATATGAGTTTTAGATTCATCAAACAATACCCCCAAACTTAAAGTTTTGCTTATCCTCAAGCAAAGAAAAGACTCCTTGCTTATCCTCAAGCAATTAAGCTTTTAAGGCCATTTTTTTTTCTACCTAGGTTATCCTTCTCATTTTATTCACTATTTTAATTCAAATGAAATGTCAAAGTTGATATAAATTCTAAACAACCTTCAATTCTAGAAATAAGAAGATCAACAATTAAGTTCTCTTACAAACTGATAATTCACAAAGTGTGAACAGCTCGGGCCAGGGAACCTGCTTATGAGTGCGTAGGTGTGGGTGTTTTGTGAGTCTTTCCCCATCAAAACAAATGCAAGCTAGATGAATTTATGAGAATTGAGATAAGTACGGATCCCCAAAGGTAATATATTTTGGGTTCCATAAGCTTGTTGCTCTTATCACTCTCTACTAATGTAGGCTCACACAACTTTCAAGATCAAGTAGGTCTTTACAGGATTGTAATGTAAGGCTTGGGTAAGGGTAGTTGAATAGTCATTTAGGCTTAAACTTACCCAAACATACATACTTTGCTCCATTTCTCGCATACTCCATCTTTTGTTTTTACATTCAAGACACCATGCCTCTAAAATCCCATAATTCGTTTAAATGCATCTCACTCCATACTCCTTTTATCACCAATGCACAGATTCTGCATTCTTTCAATAAAAACTAAGCAGTTTCATTTAAAAGGTTATTAGAGTGGTGCAATGTCTAAACCCCCTTAAGCTTTCTACCAACCCTTAGCGAGCTTTAAATCAGTAGCTCCCAGACCAGTTGGCCTTAAGGTACCAAGTGTTAAAACACCCCTTAGGATTTACTACTCTGTAGCGAAGGCTACGAGCCGACTTACTCCTTGATTTTTATTCCTTATTTTTGCTTCTTGATATTTTTCTCCTTCCTTTCACCAATCCTTCTTGATTTTCAACTAACTCATCCTTAACTAGCTTGGAGTTATTTTTCCTCAGAGGAAAATAACTCCCAAGCTTGCTTATCACCGCATTTATTCGTCAAGTATTCAAGCAGGGTAAGTTTGGTTCTTTATTGAGGGATAGTGTTGTATAGGAAGGTTATTATTTCCAAACTTGGTTCTTATCAAAAGAATTTCTGGCTTTTTAAGGCTCAACATTGTGGTACTATAGGAATATGCATATGCATATTAACAGGGTTAGCTTGATAGGCACAAACTTTCCAAAGATGGCCTAGATCATTTCTTAATTGTTGTGCTGCCTAGGATTTTGCCTCAAGTGATAATAAAACAAGTTCTAGAACCTATGGAGATTAAATAAAGATGTATTCTCATAAATCTTCTCTAACTCATGCATATTCATTTGTTAAAGTACTAATGATCATTTTCATATTTTCAGATTCATTAGGAACAAAACTGCTTCAACAAAATAGAATTATCAGCTTAATGAAATCTTCATTAGTCTATAATTGCTTAATTATCACCTAAGATCAACCTTCCAGATCATTTGAACCATGGTGCCTAGAAACTAAAAAAACTAACACTAAAAAACAGAAAATTGAAACTAGAAATTTTCAAGACATAGGAAATTCACCAAAACACCCTAAACTCAATTTTTACTTTGTCCTTAATGCATGAAATAAGAAGTTTAAGAACATAGGACACCCCTCGATGACCAAGTATGATCATTGGGCTGACTGAGGTTGTTTTTTAAGAAATTCCCCTCTCTCATATTCAAATTCAGTACCCTAAAAAAGAAAAACAAATAAACACTTACAAATAAAATAAAAAATCAACAATTTATTCCATCTAAACATAACTAACTAAACTACTAAATACTATAAATGGATAAAAATCCTTAAGCCTTTAGGGCTTGGGTTGCCTCCTAAGAAGCTGCTTCATTTTCGTAGTAGCTAGGACTTGTTGAAAAGTACTTGATCTTTCTTGGCCTTCCATCCTCGCCAATACTTTCATCATTCCCCATCCGTTGTGGAGATGAAATTCTCCACTCCTCGTGGATAATAAATTGAGTTAAAATGCCACTTTGTAGTGGGAACAAAATTAGTCTTCCATTTAATTCCTTCAAGAGTGTCCTCCTGAAGGATTTCTGGTGCTTGCACTTCAAAATGTGGAAATGAACTCTCTATCCGCATGCATATCAGCCTTTCTTCTTCCGTGAGTTGTATGCTTTGGGTGAGATTGATCTTCTCTTTTTTAACATGGTCATTTACCCATTTTCTGCATAAATCCATGCTTAACTTTTGGACTTAGAAGATTTTCTTAATGATGAAACTTGTTGGTTCTCTTCTATGCCTAAAGTCACAATGTCTATAGGAAAACTGAAGCTGTCAATACCAACCAAAATTTTTTTTACTGTGGTTAGTGTATGGTGCTCTCCCTCTTGTCTATCCTTAGCTGATAGCTCTTCCTCATTAACAATTTCTGATTGTTTCTCCTCAATCGTTGTAGGTCCTTGCGTTTCCTCCTTAGAAATCAAAGGTACAGAGTCACTTTATCTACTGTCCTGGTCCTTTATGCTGCTTGGGATTGTCCCAAAATGTTGCTCCTCTAATGCACTGACTTCCCATGCAGTAGGATCCTTATTATCTTTATCCAATGAGGCACAAATCCCTTCTTCAATAGAAGTTTACTGGATTTGTTCGTACTCACTGTGATTTAAGCCTTAATGCTTTGAAATTCTTGACTTCTATAGGAGAAATCCTCATATGGACTCTAACCCGAATGGTAATTGCTTGGCATGACAAGGTGGAGTCGGGTAGCGACGACCTCCTTTCAGAAGTCAGAAACGGAGGCGCTTCAATCTTGTTGATCAAGCAAGCTTTATGGTGAGGCCTCAATCTTTCCTCAAGTTCAGATAGGCGCTTCATCGATGCATTGCTCATTTTAGCGAAGCACCCAGGAAAAATATAAAATAAAAAAGAAAATGAAAGAAATATACAAAATCTAAAAAAATAAAAAGTAAGAAATAACAGCACAAAAGAAAATATACATCTAAGAAACAAAAAAGAAAAAAGAAAAAAAAAAGGTTAGTGTTCAAACTAGCGATTCCCCCTTTTGTTAAAATATTGATCTATAAACCTCTTGAATCAATCTCCGACAACGATGCCAAAAATTTGTTAGGACTTGAGAAAATATATATGTACATTTTTCTCTCTCAAGTGCACAAGTCATACAAGTAATAAAGTGGACTGTTAAGTCCGGATATCGTATCCATAGTTGAGCAGAAAATCTATAGATCAACTACCCGACTACTCGAGATCCTCGCTATCTGAACATCAAAGTTTACTGAAATAAAAACTAAAATAAAAGTAGTTTAAAAACAAAAAGAAATCAAAATGAATCAAAGTGTTTCACTGAGAAGTAATAAGTATTGGGAATGGGATCAGTGCCTTGACTATTAATTTTTAAATGGTTCTAGAAACGATTTAGTTTTGGGATTTGAAGGCTGGATTTGTCTAAGAGCAAGGTAGTATAGCCTTGGAATGCCTCCAGACACTATACATTTCCCTATTTATAACACCATATTCCTAATCCAGGTCAATGGGTATAAATAGGTACTTTTAGTTTTGACTCTCTTTAAGATTTCACCGTTTTCCTTCTCAAGTATTTCATAACCATTCTAGATTGAAACTCGTTTGTTCTCATAGATTAAGTAGCCTCAAAAATACCCTAGAATTTTTATAATAATGTTATTATATATTCCGGGGTATTTATTGAGCCGAACTTGGGTTTTTTCGGGAAAACTGATAAATTTTGAAATGTGAAATGAATATGTGGGCATATGATTTAATATTATATGCTAAAATGAGAAATTGATTGAACCTAGAAATAAACCCAAGTGAAAAAGGGAAAATTTGGAATTTTGGAAAATGAGGACCTAGGGGTTAAGAATAGAATAAGCTTCAATGCTAAAATGAATTAAATGATAAATGAAAGTGAAATGAAGACCAAAAAGGAGAAAAAAAAAATGAGAAATGGAATTTGTGTGTGAGGCAAACATGGCCTTACACTTAAAATGAGAAATAAATCAAAATGTGAATCTTGCACGTTCCACTGGAGCAAACCATATTTGAGAGGGAGTGAGAGAAGAAAAGTTAGGGCAAAGTGAGAAGATCAAGATTGTTGGTGTGATTTCTTCCCATTTCGCTTCTAAGTGATTAAGCATCTTGAGTGAAGAAGATTCAAAGGGATTTAAAGGTACGAACCAACCCCTAGAAAGTTGTATTTGATGTTCGTTAGAAACCCTAATCCATCCGGGTTTTTTCTTTCTCATGGTCAGTTTAGATGATATTAGGATGTTATCGGGAGCGATTCCCATGTTTTGTTTTGGGATTTTGGGGCGATTTTGGGAAAAATCGTAAAAGAGGAAAATCGGAAATCCGGGGCATTTTCGGGGCTCCCTACCAGCACGTAGGAACCCACGCGAAGTGAGAGTGGTGACCTACGACAAGCATCGTGATACCTCGCCTACGAGGCTGAGGTGCCAAAATGGAACCCCTCGGGTACGCCGAGGAGTAGCTTTGCTACGCCGCGGCGTAGATACTATTCATAGAGGGCAAAATTTTGGATTTTTGTTCCAAAAGTCTTGTACTCGTACACTAATAGTTTAAGGACCCTAATAAATGATTAATGGGGGTTCAAATAAGGATAAAACTAAATGAAAAACGTACCGTACCTCACCACCTCGACGATATTCGTTAAGTGTGAGTAGTGATAGTTTGCTAAATGTGATGTGTGATTTGCTAAGGGCTAGTGAGGATCACCTAACCTAGGACCGAGATTGAAGTCAAGGAAAAAATAAAGAGATAGATTGGTTTGTTCTATCTTCTCCTATTCTTTTTTTTAAAGATTTGAAATGTTTGTTCTAAATATATAAGAAAAACATATTGATTTGTTTTAATGATTTGAGGCAATTGATTGTGAAATGTTTGCATATGAAAATTGCATGAGTATTGAAAATAAACTGTTTATACAAGTGTACACATTGTATTATATTTTTCTATAAAGGATTTGAACGCCCTTAATAGAATGTTAACCGCGAATGAGACATGATAGATTGGTATACCATCAAGGGTCAAATTAGCAAGACCGTGAACAAACGTATTGATGTGCTGACCGATCGCAGCCCGTGCCAGACAAGATCGATAGTGTTCAATGAATCTGATTAATAACTAGTCAATAGGCCTGGACCGAATCGTATGAAACAAATGTTTTTATACCGTACCAGCCTGCCGGGACCGCAAGGTTTTGATTCATATCCCCAGATAATCAAAAAACATAGGTTAAATTCATATGGGCGTATCTGAATTGATTTTGAGTTTGTTGACATATTGGTATTGAAAAGCATGATTGCAAATTGAAATGAAAAGAGCATGGTGAAATGCATGATTTATTTTATATGAAAGTGTATATTTGGAATGATGAATGAACCATAAATGATTGTATATGAAATAAGTATATGTATTGTATTGACATTGATCATCCAAAAAGATTTGAAAGTTTTGTTTAGTAAAACGTATGATTCAATTTTTAAACCTAAAACAAAAGAATGAATCAGATAGAACCACTAAGCATGAAAATGCTTAGCATATCGCTTTTATCAAATGTGCGTACCGAAAGGATAGGTAGTGATTGAAAGCGACCTAAAGATCGAGGAGCGCCGGAGTCATAGACAAAGATTTTGGCAGAGTATGCCCAACATATGTATTCACTCCATTTTTTTAACATGGATATTTTGTAAAAAAAAAATCAACTCGAACATCTATTGTGTAACTATTTGAAAAGGCTGATATGCCTTTTTATAGTAAATCGTATTTTTGTATAAATGTAATGTTATTGGGCCTTACCTTTAAAAAACGCCCGCATATTTCTTGGAAAGGGCCTGGGTGCCAACCGAAATATAATGCTTCTAAGTGTGTTTTTGATAAATGATTTCATAAAGTATATAGTGGTATTCAACCATCTCGCATCCGGGGCCAGACTCGCAACCGGATCGACCAAAAGGGGTGTTATAAACAATATGATACAAGCCTTTTCCAATGCTCTCTCTGCTGAATTGAGGCGAAACCTCTAAACATTAAACCGAGCAATTAAGAGGTGGTCTCAGGCCTCAGAACACAACTCGCCGGCCACTCAGAAGGACCTAAAGTCATAGGTTAGTTTAATCACTAGTGATTTATCGGAGTGATGCTTGTAGTTCATTAAATTCTAGAACATCAATCTAGCATCCCCCCAAGTGACTGCTCTTTACTCTTAGGCATCCATCTCTATATCACTCAAAGGGATTCCTGGAAATTAGAGTAAGATAAAGCTCTTTCCTGGGTATACTCCACTGATGCACAGAGCAATTCATTAAGAACAATACCAATCGGATAAATGCAATCTTTGAGATCTAAAGACCACTTAAATGCCGCAAAATGATTTTCAAAACGCTCTTCCCACCCGAGCTTAGCTCCATAACTCGGACTACAATTATCGCTGACTAGTTGATCAAGAAAATTCACTGAAACTACAATCGAAACTGAATAAAATGGTCTTCTAGAAGATTTCCAAATTCCACTCAAGTTAAGACAAAAATGGAGCTCGATATTTAACGATTTCAGCTCAATATTACATTTCAAATTTCAACAAATCTACTTCTAAGAACTAAAAATATGTATAAAGAAAAATGTGAAAGAAAAGAAAAAAGAAAAGTCTCTTCAAGCCGCACCCGCTTCCTTGCCGTAAGAGCTAAGAAAAAGCCTCAAAATTTGAGAAAAGCTATCCCAAAGTCAGCCAAAGTTGCTCTAAAGTTGTGCAAAGCCCTCACTTAATCCATAGAGCTTTATTTATGTGCCCAGAGATCGGGCCTCGAAAACGAGGTGGATAACTCGAACTTCAAAGCCCAGATTTATACACTCAGCCATTGATGTCGCGGGTAATATTGCGCCGGGATGTTGCAACATTGGAGCTACTTGCGGCCGCGGATCAAACTGTGTCGTGGACATCATAAGTTTGTTGGGCAATTCTGAATTTTGAGTGACTAGTCAATGTCTTGGAAATGTCATGGTGTTGTTGCGACATTGAATGCTGATGTTATGACATTGGTCCATTAAATTTCAACCTTGGCTTATGTGTTATGATGTTTATACACTGAAGCCAGGATGTCGTGGACATTGACTTGAGTTCTAATAATATGTGTGATGCTCACAGCCTAATGTATGGCGATGTCACGATATTGCTCTTTGCCTCCCTGTTTTGATGTCGTGACATTCTTTAGCCAATGTTGGAACATTGCTCTTTCAGTTATGCTCCTTTTCAATCGATGTCGCGATATTGAACTTTATGTCGTGACATTCTAGACTTGATGTCGTGGCAATGTTGTGACATTGGGAATTTGACCATTTTGGCGTCGATTTTTTGCTTTTTCTTTAATTTCGAAAAACATAAATTTGGGTAAAGACTCCATAATTATGTAGTAAAATGATCTTTAAAGCCTTAAATATGCATAAAAATGGGCTTAAAAGTAGATGAGTTTTAGACTTATCAATACTCTTAGAACTAATATACTCTAAGTATCACTTTGATAGATCACATGTGATGTTCTAACCTCTAACTTAAAGGTTCCTTTCTGAGTGACAACATAAGTGTGTTCTCGAGGAATAAGGACCATTTGGTGATTTATTAGTTTAATACTTAGAGGTTTCATCTTAATTTGTAAGAATGTTTGTGCTTCTATTGTTAGGAGTGAATATTATGATCAAATTGTAGAAAAGGTAAATTAAGTACATCGAGGAGTTTTGTGTTAACTTTGTCTATAAAGTGTCGACTGCATCCCGAGAGAAATGACAGTAGTATTGGTTTTGGAAAGGCAACCAATTCTTAAAGAGAAATCTAACCCTAAAAGTAGTTGTTTAGACACATTGACCCGGTGTAGGAATATGGAGATGTAATTGGTGAAATGTATAGTGTTTGAAGGTATTTTAAGACTATATACTATTATGCTCTTGGACAAATCTAGAATTCAAGCCCATAACTGTGTTGATTTGAACAATATGCAAATCAATGATCCCATTCCCAATGTTATTATATCTCAAAGAAACCTTTAATTCCTTTATATTTAAACATCTTTTCAATTAAAGGAATATTGACAAAAACACTTATTTCGAAGCATGCTTGTTGGGCCTATTAATTAAGTTAGAGGTTCAAATAGTGATGATCTTAAGTAGAAGGGGTACTTGTTCTTTAAATTTTCTCATCAATCCTTGTGGGAATGACATCTGGACTTATAATCCACTTTATTACTTGTTGACCTGTGCACTTGTAGTGATGCAGACCAAATTGAATGTATAAAAATGATTAAAATCTAAGAAATAAAAACTCTAGTGTGAACAATACTGCTCAACAAACAACAAATATTCGTGCGCTTGTAGGGCATTTTAGTTAGTCCTAGGCAAAAGTATCACAATACTTGTATCAATTTAGTGATTACTACCCAAAAAGTGTTGTTTTGTACCTTTAACACTCTATGTTTTGAGCGCTTTTTGTATAGTAACTGACCTAATTAACCCAGTTGGCATGTTAAGGACCTAGAAATGCTACTAATAAAATTTGTGGCAAGTTTGGTAGTTTAGGACTTTATATCTTGAGGACATGGATTCAAGTTAAGGCATGAAGAATCTAGGTGCATTTCAAAGCTGAAAAGCATAGAAGAAGGCAAAAGCAAGATAATATTAGCACAAGAAGCTCTCATTAAATTCCCAAGGGTTGCGAAATTTCCTACGTACCTTCCTTCTTACTTTGATTTTTGATTTTTTCTTTCCCACTTTCTCCTTAGTGTTATGAGTTGTAGATTTTGGTAATTTGTAAGGGGTTTGGTGTTATAAAATAGCCTCGAAAAGACTTTGTAAATATTCTATTTAATATTCAAGAGTTTATGAGAAGCTGTGATTTTCTCTGCTTTTCTTTTCTCTTCTTTAACAGCTAAACAACCTCCTCGAGAAGAGGAGGATCAACTAAACCTTTCTGCTCTCGAGCAAAGGAAACTAGGTGAAGGTTCCAAATGAAAAGGTGGGGGTTTTCCATGTTTTAATGGAGGTATTTTCCACCATTAATGGTTTCTTATCAAACGTTGGTTTTAATCCCTTCGAGTTACCTTTGAATGTGATCTCAGATGCATAAGCTTTGGGTTCATTGATGCTTATTGCTAGATCCATTGACATTTGCTAGTTATCATCTAAGTGGGTTATCGGGAAGGTGATTCAAGGATCTTTTATTTCCTTCAAATTCTAGGTTCAATCCTCATTCACCGATGGTTAGTATTCGTGCTCCTGTACTCATTGATACTTATCACTAGATCCAGTGATGTTCGTCAGTTATCATTTATGGACCATTGGAAGGTGAGTCAAAGAGATGTTCTTCACTGTCCGAAACCATTAATGGGAATCAAATACCATTTTTCAAGGATATTTATTTAGGGCCAGTTATTATAGCTAAACCAAGAACTGATTCAGGAGATAACTATATGTTATCCTCCCCAATGAGAGGAACAGACGCGAAAAACCCCTCCTTTGCCTAAGGAACCTGAAACCTAGTGACATGACACTCAAAGGGATTTGTTTTCTTGTTTTAGTAAATTTTTACTTTTATTTTTAATCACCAAAATCCCCTATATTTATCACAACCAAAATATCCAACATGAAATCACCAAAAGATAAGCTTTATTGTCGGGCCATTCCACGAAGAAAACTTCATCTTCTGCTGACTCCATCCTAGGAACCACTATACTATAGTAGCTATGCTACAGTAGTATGAGGTATTAGGTTATAAATTTTGTTGATTTAGAATACCTTATGGGCTGCGAATCGTTTGGTCAATCATCAAGTTTTTTGCATCATTGGCGGGGATTGAAGAAAGAAGTTTTTAGATCAATATTCCAACTATCGAGAACTATTCATAAACTTGTTAATAGACCTATTCGATATATACCAAATTTCATCACGCTTAGAACTATTAGTCCTCATGGTGCCAAAACTTGATATATATATATATATATATATGTTTTTTAAAGTAGACCATTGATGAGTCCAAAAACTCATTAGATTTTTAATCCATTTTTTTGAGCATGTTACAAGATAAATGTTGATTTGTATGTAGAAATGTGGATATTTTACTCACATTTAATTTTGTAGGAAAATACAGCAAATACTAAAATCTCAGCAGAAACCAGAAGAGACCAGCCTACAAGCATAATTGAAGTCACAACTGAAAATCAAAGTCGCGACAGGAAGCTTAGTTGTCAGTCATTTCCAAGTCACGACATCACCATAATCAACTTTGAGGAAGAAATAGAAGACCTTAACAAGTGAAGTCGTGACTTGAAGAAAGAGGTTGCGACGCGACAAAGGAAATGTGGTCAAGACTAAAGGAAATATTCAAAAGAAGTTTCTGCATGTCGCGACACCACTCATGTCGCGGACGCTCAATCGAATATAACTCGAGGTCGAGACGCTGTAGCCCCGATGTCGCAACATGGATCCGCCAATGCCACAAGAGAGGCTCCTTTTGTAAGAGAACGGTTGCAACTAGTTTTTAAAATGAAAGGCACCATTTGAGGTCGAGATATACAACTCGAGGTCGTGATACAAAACGGAACCGGGAGTCCCAATAGGAAGACTCGGGTCAGTAATTCATTTATTAATCAAGGACCACAAACGATGTCGCGACCACTCACTAAGGTCGCGACCGAAAGAAGAGCTGAGCAGAAGAAAAAGAGGTCGCGACATCAATTTAAGGTCACGACCTGGAATAAAGGTGGGAAGGAGAAAAATTAGTTACAACAAAGAATTGAGGTTGCAACCAGAAGAAAAGAAATGGACAGCAAAAGAGGTCGCGACATCACCTTGAGGTCGCGACATTAAATCAAACTTTGTGAAGGTAAGACCACCAACATAATCGCGACTAAGAAATCAAAGTCACAACATGAAGTCATCCTACAAACGTAAAGGTGGTCATAACGGTAACCGCTGGCCGCAACTCGAAGGTTTAAGAAGAGTAAAGACAATGATGTCGCCACATGAAACCGCGGGTCGCGACATCAACTCGAGAAACATCGAAGCAACCGGGTCGCGAATGTACAAAAAGGTCGCCACTAAACCGAGCAAACAAGGGAAATTCATGTCGCAACATCAACTTGAGGTCACGATACAGGACGTTGAGTCGAGCCTTCTTTAGGATTCCACCTAGAGCTGGGATTCGCCCAATTTCTTTTGACAAGATAAATAGACATTTTAGAATAGTAAAGTAGTCTTCCGTCTCTACTACCTTAAAAGGAAAGGAGAGGAACTCAAAGGTATAGTTTAGAGTAGATTTTTTTTTTTTAGTTAATTTCTTTCTCTGGATTCAATCGCGAACCCGTGTAGAAACGAGTGAATAGTTTTATTTATGTTATTTTCTTCTTAAAATTACCGCTTGAAAATTTATGAAATCTAGACAAATTTGGACCATTTTTTTTCGGCCTTATCGTAATTACAATGGTTGTACGCGATCGATACTCCATTTCTTAATTCGTACTTACAAGTAATCCAGCGTAGCTCGCTTAGATTTGACTTACATTTAGTTATAGTCTTTCCGCATAACTCAAGAACTTTATTTGGGTTCAGATTTACTTATTTGGTGTCATTTTTGGAATTGATAAGTTCCAAATAGTAGTACCGAATACCAGTTGAGAGAATGTATCTTGCTCTGATATCCAGGATGCCCTCTGAGTGACACAGAGACGGAGATTCCTGAGAGCTAAGAGCATTCTTTTCTGGGTATGCTAGGCTACCATTGACGAACTACATCGAGCTTGAGCTGCTTCATTATGATAAATCCCATTTGCTCATAATTGAAGCCGAGGGAGTATTTAACAATATAAATGATCAGAGAGTTCACGGCAAATTCTTAACCCCGTGTTAGCTGAGATCTAATCAAGGAAAAGAACGACCCAATAGATTCAGAGGTTGAGCACCTTTTTAAGTGGTAGAAACTCAAGTAAAATCCCGAGAAGGAAATGCAAAAGGCTCCACCGTCAACAAGAAACGGGGCGGAAGTATCGAGAAAGAAAATACCGCATCTTGCAAGAGGATTTGAATTGCAAGTAGCCGGGGGTTTTATCTTGTCTTCGAGAGAAGAAAGGGTATCCAACCAGCGAATATGGAGAAATCCAATTCCAAAATTTAGGAAATCTTAGACAAATCCAGATCCATACACAAAACAGAGCAATGTATTTTAGTGTAGGAATTGACTGCTTCTATCAGAATTCACCGATAGTTTTCGCTTTCTCACAGAAACTCGATTCAGTCCAAGATTTTAGTTACAATTTATTTTTAGTCATTTAATGTTTTTAGCTTTTAGTTAACAGTAGTTAATAGTCTAGAACCTTTTATTTTTCTAGATACAACCTACTTTCTCAGCCTTTAGTCCAAATAGCATGGAAGTTTAGTAGTCGGGGGTAGTCGATCTTAATCTGCACTCAATCATGGGAATGATACCTGACTTGCGATTCAGATTTTACTACTTGTATGACCTCGGTGGCACTTGCAAAAGCAGTCATAGACTAAACCCTTATTTTTAAATCATGAACCTTCTGAAATAAATATTTTGTAAAGCAAATTTATCCAAAGTGAAATAGACGCAAGGGAAATGTAAGGCTCTTACAACTATGTGAATTTGAGAGGTTTTTAGTCTATATAAAAATGGACAAACAACCATAAAACTACAACCAATTTCTAACATTACATCTAGGGACTATTCAATCCTCAACAAGAATGCCAAAATCTTGTTGTTTGACTAAAACTATAAGAAATATTTTTTGATGTGTATATACTAATGTAGATTTATATTAGGTCTAATTCTCTACAAGTGCACAAGTCATACAAGCAATAAAAGTGAATTTTAACTCCAGATATCATTCACATGAGGATTGATGAGAGATCTAAAGATCAATTACCCATACTACGCAAGATCCTTACTATTTGAACTCAAAAGTACAAAATTGATTTGTTTAAACTAAAGAAAGAATGACTGATTAAAATTCTATAACTATAACAAAAATTCAAAATGAATTGGAATTAAGAGTTCATTGAGTAAAGTCTATATTAGGAAATAGGATCAATGTATAATTATTTAATTTTTACCGCTTATAACATAGTTTAGCCACGCTTGAAATATGAACTTTTTAAAGATGCAAGGTAGTATAGCCTGATTCCTCCATACACTATACATTTCACTAATTAAAGAAGAATCATATTCCCTTCCACATGGGTCTAATTCAGCTACTTGTAGGATATAATCCTCTTATAAGAACTGTATTTTCATTTCCAGTACTACACCCATTCCTAGGATCGAAGATTTCTTACTCCCATAGACGTGACAATGCAAGCCCAATCTAAATGGTATCTCATCCTTTGAATTTAAGTAAACCTCTATCTCTTTGATTAGATATATAACACGATCAAGATCATTCCATCACAGGGAGAAACCTCTAATCAATTAAACTGATAAATCAACCAACTAATCCTTACAGCATGACTAAATTAGTGATCTATTAAAGTAATCTTTCAAATTTCATTAGTTCCATAATATTATTCTAGCATACCCCCAATAACTGCTCCATACTCTCAGAAATCTCCATCTCTGTGTCACTAAGAAGGCCTCTTGGAAATCAGAGCAAGATGACATCCCTTTCCGTATGGTTACTAATATTAAAGAACAATTAATTTCAAAACAACACCAATTAGATAAATTCAAGATTTCCTAACTTTGACATTGTTTTAAGTTGCATAGAAATGATAACTAACACCACCATTCCTTGTAAGGGAGCTCACTCTTCAATACCTGACACGAATGAATAGCGACCAATCGATCGTGAAAATTCACTAAAATTGAAAGAACAAATAAATGAACTCCAAAAAATTTCCAAATTAATTGAAAATCATACAAGAATGAAAACCAAATTGTTCAAATGAACCCAAATTTCAAAAACATCACTGCTCAAATCCAAAGAAAATACAAACTAAAATGTAAGTTGAAACTAAATCGACGAAAAGAAATAAAAGAAAAATAAAAAATTAAAAGAAAAATAAAAAATAAAAAGAAAAAGAAAAATAATATACAAAGGAGACTCCAGCTACCTAAATGTTCCAAGTTCGGCGGAAGCTGCGCACTACTCCCTAGGAGCTTCTATTTATAGGCCCAGATCTTGGGCCCTAAAAATGATGCCCAGAATCAATGTATCAAAAGCCTAGAAGCCGCCTAGCTACTCGCGTCGAGGTGATGTCACCAAATCGTAGTCATAATGTCATATCAGATCTCGATGTCGCAACATTGAAAATCATTGGCAATTCTCAATTTTCAATGATAAGTCAATGTCGTGGATGATGTTGCAACATTGAGATTCGTTATAGATTAATTCCTGGCGTCGCCACATCGCTTCTTCTTATGTCACATCAATCGATGTCGCGAATATCAATCACGTCGACACTACTCTCTATTGCTTCAACTTGGATGCTCAGGTCTGATGTTGCGACATTGTTGTAGTTCTATGTTTTGATGTCGCAGCATTTAATTGATGTTGCGACACTGAGTCGATGTCACGATATAGCTTACCGATGCCTTTGCTCTTACAATTTTTCCCTGATGTTACGACATTGCTTGTAATTCACTTGTTGATGTAGCTACATTGCCTCTACATGTTTGATCTTTTCATGTCACACCCTCGTTCCCTCGCCTAGGCGCACGAAGGCTGCGGACCAAACTCAGATCGGGACTCTTACTTGCTTTTTGTGACATTAGTAATACCTGGTCTTACAACTCGAATCAAAATATCATATACATAGGTACAAAAATAAAACTACCACTATAGTGGTGTTTAGTGTGTCAATACATACAGTTCTGAGTCCCATTTACAGATATATATATATATACAAAAACTGTACAATTACATTTACATAATCAGAGCGCACAAGCTACTATAATGGACTCTTGCTAGTTGGTTAGCCCAGCAGTATGCGGAAGATCATGGACGTCCTCCTCTGTATGTACACGGATTAAAACCCGTGCTAAGCTTTACGCTTAGTGGGAAACATATGACTTATACATATACATATGCAAATGCACTAATACTCATTTATAGTAAGCATATAATAGTAACAGATATATAGTAGAAGATATCAGAATTTATCATGACTTCATATGGAAAACTTATTGACCTACTGTACTTATAAATGTGATCGATACTTGTCTAGACTCGAGGGGTTACAAACCATACTTCATACTCCGAGTAAAATCTACAGATACTGGCGTAATCCTATACTTGTACGGAGGTACCCGTAGGTACATTCAGAGTAGAACGATGTACATTACTTTACTCTTATTCGTTATTCAGACTCTTAGCATATAACTATTTAACTACCTAGACTGGTAATAAGAAATGAATAGGATACAAATAATAAGTACCGACAGACAAGATGTGATTTGAAAAGCCGGTGAGCACAAAGAAGAAGTGTCAAGTGACCGACAGAGAGTGTTTGTCTTCACTAAATCGTAGAGTACCGAAGTACTAAATGACAGCACTAATCAAAGAGTACCAAAGTACTAAATGCTCAAACACTAAGCAGAGAAAGGTCGTCACACTAATCGTGAGTACCGGGTTACTATACGTGACCGCCCACATAACAAAGGTGCTATGTCATTCAATATCCGGCTCAAGTGTACTCTACAATTATGTGCTCAGGAACTTACTATCTTATCCTAGGGGTATTAAGTTTGCCAATTTCTCTTTGGCCGAGGCGGCCAGGTACGATGGGTTTTTCACTTAGTTTCATTCTTATTTAAACCCTAGTTAGTCATTTATTAGGGTTCCTATACTGTCGGTGTGCGAATTTAGGCTAGAACACCTGACGTGATACAAAAATCGTGGCTACTAGAAGAATCGATACTAGCTCACTTCGCTGGTAAATTTACTCAACTCCTTTCGTAAGTGGGTACCTAATTCACTTTGTCTTGGTACCAGTACCACTTTGGTTCTGCGGGTACCGGTACACCCCCTGCTTGGGTACCGCATCGAATTGTGATTGTTTAGAATTAAAGAAGATTTCATGTCCTCTCTTTCCGTAAATTTCCACCAAATCAAAAGGGTACTCGTATACTCTCTAGAAAACATCTCCAAAATGGTTCATAACCCAAATAAAACCAAACATATAGATTAATTAGGGTTTTTGCCAAACCCAAACTCAAATTCTTGTAAGTTAGGTTAACTTCCTAACACCTAAACATATATCTCTCCATCATAAACAAGAATTCATACTCCAAGGATGGATTCTATACTCCCAACAAGTACTCACACTCTTTAACACCTCAAACCCTAGCTCAAGGAACTAGATCAAGAACCCAAGAATCCATAGAAAACCATAACAATCCATATCCAAAAACCATACTAAAGATTCCACACAAAACTTAACAAGTTCCATACCTTTCCTTCTTCTTCTTCTTCTTCTTCCTCTTCTTTTTCTCTTCTCCTCTCTTCTTCTTCACGTTTTGGGTCTCCCTTCTTAGACCAAAGATGAGATATTTTTTATCTCATCCCCTTTTTATATTTAATTTTTCCTTTTATTGCACTTTAGTCCTTCATCTCTCCTCTATTTACAAATCAAGTTATGCTATTTTACTTTAACCTATAATCTTCTTATCTTATGACTTTTATATCCCATTTTGACAATTTACAAATTTTCCCTTGTATCTTGTACAAATTTCGGGTTTCATAATTTTCTCACTTAGCAAAATAATAATTACGAAAAATTTCCAAATGCACTAATAATATACCCTAATTATGTTTAAAAACAACTAGGGTGTATTTTGGGGTGTTACATTTCAATTGATGTCGCGACATTGTTGTTTCGATGTTGCGACATTGAATCTCGTTGCTCTTAAGTCCTCTGCCAATGTTTTAGCTGATGTTGCGACATTTATTCGGTGTCGCGACATTTGACTTGTCTCATCACCCAGGTTGCTTTGAATGGATGTTGCGACATTACTTATGTGATTTCATGACATTGGATGTTTAGATCTCTAGTGTTCAAGCTGGCTGATATCGTGACATTGTTCTGATGTCATGACAACATTTAGTCGATGTCTTCACTCGCTTGAAGCTTGTTTTAATGTCACCATGATGTCGCGGGCTGGCGTCGTGACATTTAAACAATTCAGTTCTTCCCACTATAGGCAATCGTAGTATCGTCAAGACAATGTCGCGGACATCGACGGCCGCTATTGCTCGACCGCTGGGCGGCCATGATGTTGGGCGACATTTGCATATCTTTGCCTTCCTCTTTAGTTGATGTCGTAATCCATGTCGTAACATTGCAATAGCGTCAAGACCTTCTTCTCATAATGTCACGACATTGGAATCTAATGTCGTGACATTGGTCCTTTCTCGCACGCTAAGCACTTATACCCATTTTATGCCGAATTTACTTATTTTCCTTAAGAGTCTGCAAAACATAAATATAAGTGAAAGCTCCATAATTTTGCATTAAACTGAACTTTTAAGCCTGAAATATACTTGAAAAATGGGCTTAAAAACATATGAGTTTTAGACTCATTAAACTCCTTAAACTTAAAGTTTTGTTCGTCCTCAAGCAAAGAAAATGGTATTTGTTTGTCCTCAAACAAAAAAAAAAAATTTTTTTAAGGACATTTTTTTCAATTAAATCTCTTTTTTACTCAAATCAGCATTAAGGCCTTAGTAGTATTTTAGTTGTGATATCAATTCTATTTAAGCTTCATTTTCAAATCCAAAAAATTTTCAAATTTTAGACTATTCAACACAGCATGTATTTCATAGTTAATAAACAAATAAAGTTCTTGACTCTATGAGTGTGTGCGGGTCTTCCCTTTATGACTGATTTGCATATTAGTTAGCTTTATGAGAGTTACCATTCAGGATGATATCTTTCACAATAATTTAAGTCCTATAAGCTTGTTGGTCATATTATTCTCCACTAATGTAGGTACAAGACACCCCTCATAATCAAATAAGTCTTTTGAGCTTCTAATGTATGGCTGGGGCACTTGGTAGATAACTTTACATTTTAGTCTCAAGTTTACCGAAACTGCATACATTTTCTCAACTCTTTGCCTTCATTTCTCATCGTATTTTTTTGCTAAACTAGCCCTTCCAGCAACCTCAAACAAATATGGTGCATTTTTCTGCACTTCCTCCTATGTGGCTTTTATTTTTCTTCTTTTCCATTGCCATTTTCAATTATGCTCTAAAAGCCCTTTTCTGTCTTTTTGTTTCAGGTTTGGAGTGGTGCAATGTTTTACCTTTTTAAGCTTTCTACTACCCCTTAACAAGCTTTGGGTCAATAGCTTCCATACCAGTTAGCATTAGAGTACTAGGTGTAGAACACCCCTAAGGACTTAATTGCTCAAGGTCAGTAGGCTACAAGTTAAAACTCACTCCTTGAAATTGTCCATCTTTTTCAGCTTCTAACTTTTCTATTTTTGCACTTCCTTTAGTACAACTTTTTCTTAATTGTCTTCCTTTCTCCTCCTTAATCTTCCTCCTTCCTTTTAATTCAAATTTGTACTCCCCCAAACTTATCCTCTTGATTATTTGTACTGAACTATTCTGCAGTTTTAGGTAAATCTTTATTGTATGGTAAGACTTAAAAAAGCCTTAAGGCTATTCTTTTTAGTTGTGATGATGAAACTATCATTAGGTTCAACATATGTACTAAGGTATATGCATATAACATATCAAGGGCAGGCTTTTGAAAGTCTCAAACTATCCATAGATGGCCTAAATCATTTTCTACTGGTTGTGATGCCTAGGATTTCGCCTTGAATAATAATGCAACAAGTTCTAGGACACTTTAGAGATTTATGGTGGTAAGTCCCATGAAGTTTTTCCTAACCCAAGAACAATAAGTTTTTAAGGTACTTATGACCAATGTGTTAGTTTAGTCATTTTCTGAACTGTACTGTTCAATTTGACTAGAATTAATAACTTTATTAGCTTTGATTTCAATTTCAATTTATTTTTAGAATCTAAAAATTTAGCTTATTTATCATTGACATCACACTAAAAATCTAGTCTCAGTTTCAGACTTCAGTTTGTTTGGTTTAAAACAGGTTGTGTTATTATTCCACTTTACAGTTCATTCTAATTAAGAAATTTAGTTTATTTGGTCAACAACAAAACACTAACAATTCAACAATTTTTCTTATAGTCCTTAAACAAGCAATTACAGCCTCCAATAAAAGAATATACAACAAGATCCACAAATTTTCAACTCTGTAGCATTTCTACAAGAACATTCTCGAATTCTTTACTTATTTAGACCAACAAACACTCAAATTCATCATAGGTCTCAAAAATGTAAAATTAAAAAAAAATAAGATAATACTATACACAAAATTTCAGAAACTGCCTTTTTATTAAAAAGATGGAAGAATTGCACTTTATAGATTACAAGAGAGAGAGAGAAAACTATACAGGAAAGATAGATAGATGGAGGGATAGAGATAAATAGAGAGGAATATAGCCTATTTTTTTTTCATCTATGGTATTTTGAGGGCTCTAGATTTACTGGGTCCGAACTTATAGTTGCCACCAGAGGGCGGGCTTTAGGATTAAGGTTTCAGGTTTTTAGTTGAGCCACCACTTCCATTGTCAAAGGGATACCATTATTTTATTCTAATATGCTACTTGATGACCTTATTTTGCTCGCCTAATTGAATTTAGGACCGCTCACCCACCCTCGGGGCTTGATAAGCATCTTTATCATGTTTTGTCTACCGTATCTATGCTCTTGTCCATAGTTTTTCCTTGGAGTTCAAGGTTGACTTCAACTCTTCATCCCTCTTTGGATGGTAGCCTTGATCTCCTTCTAGTGTTCCTTGTAAAGGTACCCAAAGGCTTTAGCCTTTTGGAGTAGTTTTTGTTCCATTTCATCTTCCCTGACCTCTATGATCTTGATTAGCTCCTAATCTCTCATGACCTAATCATTCACAAATTCCCTCTCCCTCTCTTTTAGCTCAGCCCTCAATTCTTTATCCCTCTAGGCGAGCTTTTCTCTCCATTCATCACCCCTCTATTGAAGAACTACTGTTAAGTTTTCTTCTATTCTTCTATTTTCTACAACCAGACTTTCATATCTTCATCTCAATTCTTCCTAAATCGCTTTCTTCATTCTTTTTCTTCATCTCCTCTTCATCTTCTCATAGCACTATAATAACTTAGAAGTGTTGCTCTCTTGCTCTTCTGGTCTCATTTTCCCTCTTTCTGCTATATTTTGAGCATGCAATGTTTCTTCATAACTAGGGGAGAGCACTGCTGCCTTAGGTAGTCTTCAACCCCCCTCCCCCTCCCTTATTTTCCTTATGTTTCCAAATTCTTCGCTTGTTATGTGGGCTACCTCTCGGCGCTCTAAAGATACTCTTTCCTTTTCTAGCTCTTTCTACCTTCTCACCCTTTGGCCGGAGCTTTTAGGACTCCGATGAGGTGAGATAAAAAATCTCGCACTATCTTTGTATCATTGATCGTTACACTTCGATGCACGTAGAGTGTGATGAAGGTGGGTAGGGGATATTCCTTGAGAAACTATTTTCAGGGTAGTCCAGGACAGACTGCTCCACTATTTTCCCCACATTCAGTCTGGACCCCTTGACTAGTGCATACAGTAGTAGTATGGAACGGTCTTGCCTCACTATTAAGATATGCTTGGAAGGGGTGAGAATAGAATTTATCAAATAGAACCAAACCTTAACCACCTCTATCAAATCGCCATGTAGGCGCTATGATGGTTTTGGTCCCCACATCGTCTGCATCGCTTGTCAACTCCTGACACCCCTCAAACTCGAGCTCTAGAGCTGGTCATACTTTGTGCATTCACCCAATCGGTCTCAACTCCGTGAGTCGGGAGGATGACTTTTTCCTTGCAAGTGGATCACCTCCCGACATAGCACACGCGTTCTTCTGCTTTTCCAGATCGCATAGAATTCTTTAACCATTCATACCCTGCCCCTATTGATGAGTCCTAAAAATCACATGTTTTTAATTCGCTTTTTCCGCATATTTTGTAAGAAGTTTGCGATTCATTTCAATGTCAATTATGGAATATCTACCGGTCTTTGTGTTTCAGTAGCTAACGCAAGCAAATCCAGCAAGAAAAGAGGCATAAACTCGCTAAGGCGTAATCGGTTCGACATACCCCGTAATGTCGTGACATAATTTCAATAGAACTAGAAGAAGCTATGTCACAACAAGAAATTCTATGTCGTAACAAAGTTTAAGCTGAACTCAAGGTTATAAGTGAGCTTTATCGCGACATTTCACAACTTTGTTGAGACACAAAATGAGAAAGATTGAATGATAATTGTTGCGATAAAGAATTAAATGTTGAAACATAATGCAATCGAATATTTAACTTTGTCAACGATTAATGGATTTGTCACGACAATGATTGAAAAGTTGTTGAAGAAGAATGTCGAATATTAGTTGCGTCGCGACAATGATCAAGAAATGAGTAGAGTTTTTGTTCCTTGAATAATTAAATTTATGTTTACATAAAAGTCGTGGGAGTGAAAGATTTCTATCATGACAAGGGAAAATTATGTCGCAAATGTAAAATGGAAGAACACAAGGCTAGTCAAGACAAGCTATTCGTGGATAGCATTTCAATGTTGTAACAAAGGGTCTGAACTGAAGATAAAGATCAAGGAAGAAAATATGTCACGACATTTTCAAGGTCTGTCACGACATAGATTTCAGATTCATCAGTACAAGAAAACAAGACTATGTTGTGAAATAAAAATATGTCATGATAACAACAAAGATGCAACTATATAAAACTCTATCGCGAGAAAAGAAAAAAATATTGTCACGACAAAGGTTGGGAAGAACCACTGAAAGAATGTCACAAAGACAAAGAAAGTATGTCAAGCAACAAAGTTGAAGAGCTAAAGGCAAAAATATATGTCAGCGACAATAAAAAACTATTTCACGACATAAGTCGGGCGTGAAGATACCGTAAAACCGTCATGAAACAAAGGTGAGCAAAAGAGTAGTTTTAGTGTTGGCATTTCAAAATTATGTCGCGACTGATGAGTGTAAAACTCGTCTATGTTTTGAGTTGATTTCACATCCTATTTTGAGCATTTTATATCCATATTCATGTACAACTCATAAAATTTCCTCTAAACTTGGTTTTTCAGGATTTTTGATGGAAAGCAAGTGATTTAGTAAGAAAAGATGCAAAATGTTTCCAGAAAAGAGAGTTAACCGGATGTCTCACAGTGCGTCATTGAGAAGATAAATTTTTATGTATCATTTGGAGCATAAAATGTTTGAAATCTACTCATGGTTACATTATACATTCAAAGAGCTTTCTAACGACACTTCACATGCCCAAATCCGAGTTAAAACGAAGAAGTTATGGCTCCAACATGTTGGACAAAGAAAACTATCGCAATAGAGAAAACTCTGTTGCGACAAAGTTTTTTGTCGCACAGAGTAAACTCTGTTGCAACAGAGAAAACTCTATCGTAGCAAAGTTTTCTGCCGAAAAATTGTTGTGTTGGACTGTTTTCAAGCCCATTTGACCCTAGGACTATAAATACTCATTTTTTAGGTTTTTAGGCAAATCTGGAAGGTGGAATAACACCTCTCATAGGTTTCTCTCTCTAAACTCCAAGCCATTTTCTAGTTTTGTCGCAGATTTTGATTTTTAATAGATCTTAGAGTAGTTTTATAGCATATTTTTTATTTCTATTGAAGAGATTTCAGTGTTTTATAATAGAGATTCAGATTTCATTACTGTTCAGATAAAGATTGAAGCTAAAATCTAGATTTTTTCTCTCACTCCTTGTCTCTTCATTTATTTCTTCATTTTCTTACTTTTTGTTTGATTGGTGGTGATTGGAATCTAGTAATGAAACATTAAACACCCTCTAGGGTTGGGGATTAATTTTTGAACATTCAGATTTGCAAATTCTCAGTTATTTTGTGGGTTTGAATACTGAATTGATATAATTGGTATTGTTCATATAATTAGCTGTTCGAAATATTTGTAGCTTATACCTAAAAAAGAGTTGTTTCTTGCTCTGATTTCCAAGAGGCCCTTTGAGTGACACAGAGATGGAGGACTCTTGCAGCAAAGAGCAAGAATTTCCTCGGGGGGGTATGTTAGACTAATATTATGGAACTAATGAGCTCTAAAATATTTAGAGGTCTCACCTCAAATTGATAGAATGACCTCGATCCCGTGTTAGCATAGATCTTGTAGCGACCCCCGAGCTCGGTCCGACCCGAATGACGAATCCGAACCGAAACCCGAGAACGCTCATTAAATTCTTTTTATTTACCATTTTATTTAAATTTTCCTTTTCAAAATAAGTCATGACCCGAATCTCCGACTGACCAATGGCGAAGTTCGAACCGGAGCCCTGCTTACTCCACCATTTTTATTTATTTTATCAAAACATTTTATTTTGTCTTTTCATTTTAGGGTTCTCATGCTAATGCTTTTAAGTATTCTTCAAATGGTGTCTCGTGAAACATTTACATTTATACAAACACATTTACATTAAGGCATATCATGCTTGAAGCAAAATGATAAACAAAACATTGGGGTTCCGCTGCTCAACGCTTTGTTTTTAAAATATCACATGTTCAAAAGAAATGAAATGCATATGGCGGGTATGTACCTATATCACTTAACTGTCTATGACTGCGTTTTGTTCTTGGCCTTCTTTCCTGTTTACACGATACTGCGCATAGTTAAATCATACTAAGCATTTTCATGCTTAGTAGCTCTATACAGCTCTATTCCAATATTCAATTTAACTTGATATGCATTAACATTAAACCATGCTTCTTATATCCAAACATACTATGCTATTCATTTTGGCATTTCTCATTTTACAAATCATTTATCATAGTCATATAACATGCATTTTCAATGCAACAATTTATTCATTAATTAATTTAATAGATTTAAGCATATACATAAAATCCCATTTACACTCGTCCATGCTGGTTATTTCACCTTGACTATTCAATTCACATTCGTGACGGATTCCGTTTGATGAATCCCGTCCTTTTTATCATTCATTAATGCACTTACACATTTAACAATTCGGTCTCCCATCATGACGGATGCCGTTTGGTGCACCCCGACATGTGGTATCACTTAAATGCCATACGCTATCATGACAGATGTCGACATGATCCCGCCAAGTAGGACATTTCTTCAATGCCATATACCATCATGATCTCGATGCCGATTGGTGATCCCTACCAGGCGGTTCGATTCAAGTCCATGTCTAGAATTGACCGATTCATTTATTAATTCGATGATCATTCATATTCATTCGCTTTCAACATTTCAAATTTATTTGGTAAACTACCAAAACACTCGAAATAAGAATAGGGTCAGGGAACAAACCAATTATCGATTCCTTTTCTCTTCTGATACCAGTCCTAGGCTAGGTTGTTGTCTTCACCTGCACCTAGTCAAATACAAATTCTTCACTCTTAGCGGTTAAACAAATAATCATACTAAACGACATCGCTACCGGGCGCAGGTACTTACATTTTTTACTTGGGTCTCATTCTTATTCAACCCCATTAATCGTTTCTTGTGGTCCCTAACCAATCGCTATACGAATACAAAGCTTAATGGTGCAAAATATGCAAAACATGGTCGCCGGGTGCCAGCAGCCCGGGGCACACTTTGACTGCACTGCACGGCTCTCATCGCTGGGTACCTGGGCACTTCGCTTGAGCGGCATCGGTACCACTTGCCCACCACCATCCCATATCAAAATCCACCAGGAATCCACCAAAACAACTCCAAAGGTGGTTTAGAATCAATGAAAACCCTTTCTCTTAAATTAGGCTTTCTTTTCCCCAAAATCAAGATCATAAAAGAGGAAATTAGGGTTTGATTTTTTCTTACCTTATAGATCTTCAAAGCTCTCTTTAGGTTGATCCCTTAGAGGAAGAAATACAAACCCAACCAAACCACTCCTTCTGCAAACCCTAGCCTTTCTCCCTTTTTCCTCTCTCCTTCAAAAACGGGTTTGCTCATAAAATGAGCTCAAAGACCACTTTTTGCCCTTTTAAAATCCATTTAAGTGTAAGGCCATGTTTGGCCTTCCACCCTATTTCATTTTCATTTTCCTTTTGGTCTTCAATTCTTTTATTTCCATAAGGCCTCTTTGTTTGCTCCAATAAATCCCATTTTCCATTTTTGGAATTCTAACTCTTTATTTCACTTTCCTTATCATTTATCATTTATTTCACATTAGCATTTGGGTTATATCATTTGACCCTTAGTTCCTCATTTTACAAATTTCCATTTGCCCTTTTCATTTGGGTTTATTTCCGGGGTTAAATCACTTTTCAATTTAGCATATAATATTCCAATCATATGCTCACACTTTCAATTACATTTACACTTATCAATTTATCAAATTTCCTGAAACCCAAGTTTGACCCACCCATACCCGAATATATAATAAAATTATTATAAAAATTTTAGGGTATTTTTGGGGTGTTACAGATCTAATCAAGGAGAGAGAGAACTTTATTAAATTTGATGGTTGAGGTACCACCACATTGGGAAGGGTTACATTGTCTTACCCATGTGGGGGCAAGAATTCTTCAATCCTAATAAATGGTCAGGGAAGTATTGAAAAGAAAACAATCAAATCTTAAAGAGGGCCAGATTTACAAGTAGCTATTTAGACTCATTTGTCCCTGAAAAGGAATATGGTGTGTTAGATAGTGAAATGTATGGTGTATGGAGAAATCCAAGCTATACTACATTGCTCTTGAAAAATCCAGCATTCAACTCACAAATGTTGCACTTTCAAGGAAATGCAAACTGTTTTGTAAATAATAATCCCCATCCCTAGTGCCTCTCTTCATACCTTTTAGAATTAAGTAGTTGTTTATTTGGTAAATTTTAGGATTAGTTTTAAATCAAATTTTGTTTTAATTAAATTTATTTTACTTCTACTGGCCCCATTTGATCGCCTAAATCAAGAGCCCTCAGAATCGGCGCGATCAAATTCCACCGGTGAACCTCCACCCGTGGGTACGATATCCAGACTTTTAGAGTCCACTTTGTTACTTGTATGACCCGTGCACTTGTGGAAAGGGGTTGAGTGTTGGTAATACTTTTCATTTCAATTTTTGAGTACACTTACTTTTGTTTCAAATCAGTTTTTGAGTATTTACCACATTCACCCCTTGGCCATATTTTCATATATAGATCATTTGGTCTCAACAAGTTTTTGGCATCGTTGCTAGGATTTTACTTAGTCTTTGGTAGTCGTGTCGAAAAATTGGTCAACAAGTTTTTGGCGCAGTTGTCGGGAATTAGATAATAGTCAATTTGGTAATAGTGTCATAAATTTATATATATAATTTGGGCAACAAGTTTTTAGCGCCGTTGTCGAGGATTAGATAATAGTCCTTTGGTAACAGTGTCATAAATTTGTATATTAATTTGGTCAACAAGTTTTTACACGCCGCTGCCAGTGATTAGATAATAACTTTGGTAATAGCGTCATAAATTTGTATATTAATTTGGTCAACAAGTTTTTGGCACCATTGTCGGGGATTAGATAATAGTCCTTTTCTAATAGTGTCATAAATTTGTATACATAATTTGGGCAACAAGTTTTTAGCGTCGTTGCCGAGAATTGGCGTTGTTCACTTTCTCTCATTGGAAGATGACATTTTGAAGAACAGGTGATTTGCTAATTTAGGCAATTTCTATTTTTATTTTTTTTTATTTTTTTTTGTTGTGATTTTTTTCTTAGTTAATTTTTTATTAGTATTTTGTACTTTATTTTCTTTTCTTTTTCTTTTTATTTGTTGGTACTTATGGAAGAACATTCAATAGAAGATAGTTTTGCCTTCATAGAAGCCAAGCTTGACTTACTTCTTCATCAATTGGGCCAAAGAATTCACAATGACTCACTCATGGAACAAGGAGTATTGTCTTATTAAGGGATTCAAACCCCACATTTCAGGAAGATGAAGAGTTGTCTTTTGTTAAGCAGTAGATTTTTATCTACATGGATGGGAACAAGAAGATGGTTAATCTTCATGAGCAAATTTCCGTGATTTAGATGCCTTCAAGTCAACACTAATGCTAGATTGAACGAGTAGTTTAAATAGACACTTAGTCCAAGCATTCAAGGAAAAATTCTCTAGGACCTCTCCTAGTAACACTTTTCCAAATTCCAATGAATGCATGGTTACTCCCTTGAGCAGTGTGCGAAAATTTCCTATCCTGAAATTTGTGGAAGAAGGTGAAAATGAGGTGGAAATTGAGAAAAATGTACTCCTAAACAACTAAGAGAATGGAAAGTCAATAGTGGATAAATGAAATTCAAGAAAGTCAAGTGACGGTTATTGAAACATCTTGTGAAAATACTGACATGTTTACCTTCCCATGGATTTTGTGGCTTGGGGCATTGAAGAGGATCTAAAATTTTGAAGATATTAAAGACTCACTTCCTTCCTCAAGTCAAGCATGGATTGACTTCAAATATGGGGGAGCTCACCTGTTTGTGGGCGAAAAAGAAAAGTTCAATCTTCACCAACCATTACCTTCGACGGAGAAAGAAAGAACCATGCGTAAAATTTTTGCGCCTTGCTTCCATCAAAAGGGCATGTTTGAACAAATTCTCCTTAAGCATAAATGTACCATTTGCATCACATAAAGGGGACTGTTTTAAAGAAATTATGATGAGCCACCAACCACAATTAAAGGATTTTGAAGTTTTTTTCCCCTCTTAAAAATCTTGAAGAAATCATCCTTGAGCTGAATGGTTATGAAAATGAAGTGTTGTCTAAGATGGATGATTGGTCAATTGAAAGCACTAGTACTTTTCCAATGAGTCTAGCTGGACTCTAAAAACGGAGCAGCTTCTTGGGAGGTAACCCAAGCTAAGTAATAAGGATTCTAACCACTCTCTTTTTCTTTTTCTATTTTTAGATATTTTATTTGTTGCTATTTTTTTTATTGCTGGGATGAAAATTCCTGCAGTGTTTTAACTTTGTTTGTTAGTGTTTTTAGAATAAAGTAGGTTTGAAGCTCAACATGTTGTCATGACTAGTTTGCAGGAGCAAAAGATCAGACAAAGGGTAGCATACTCGACGTCAAGATTTGAAAATCTGTCTCTATTCAAAGTAATGCGTTTGTGAAAGGGTATGTTCATTTCCCAACTCTCTATTACCCTTTTACTTTATTACTTCGTTTTGCTCATTGATAAACAATTAGAATAATGTTCATCTCAAAGTTTGGGGGTGTTTATTTTGGTTGGTTTATCATATCACACCCCACATGTTGCACATGATAACTTTGAGGATGAAATTTTCAGTGGTTTTATGGATAATGACTTTGTTTTCATGCTTTCCAACTTACATCTAAGTTTTGGCTTATTTTCTTAGTTTGTGTTTATTGAGTTAATTGAGTTTTCCTTAGAGTTGCTATGATGTCAATGAAGATACAATTGAACCCTTGAGATATGGACAATATTCAAGATAATTGACTTAATGCTTAAGAGTTATCTCTCTAAAAGTTTATTTTGTCATTGGTTTCTCAAAATCCATGCACTTTAATACTAAGTACCCTTGAAAAATAGTTCTAGCATAGGTTAGAGAAGGTTTATAAGAATCCATCTATCTTTGATCTCCATAGGTTCTAGAACTTGTTCTATTATCTCTTGAGGCGAAATCCTAGGCAACACAACAATTGAGAAATGATACAGGCCATCCTTGGAAAGATTGAATCTTTCTAGCTAACCCTATTAATATGTATATGCATATTCCTCTAGTACCAGAATGTTGAGTCTTAAAGAGCTAAAATTTTACAGAGTAAGAACCAGTTTGAAGCTAATAACCTTCCTATACATAACTATCCTCAAGAAAGAACAAAACTCACCCAATGCACATGAGGATTTGAACATACTGAGAAATGTGGTGAGGAGAAGTTGGGGGAGTTATTTTTTCATAGAAGAATAACTCCAAATTGGTTGGAATGAGTTGTTGAAAAATCAAAAGAGGTTGGTAAATGAAGGAGAAAAAATAAAAAGAAAACAAAAACAGAAAAATGTCAAGTGTAAAAGAAGCAAAAATACAATAAAAAGTCAAGGAGGAGTAAATCTAGCCTCGTAGCCTTCCTTCCCTAGAGTAAGTAAATACTGAGGGGTGTCTCAACACTTAGTACCCTGAGGCCAATTGGTCTAGGAGCTACTGATTTAAAGCTTGCTAAGGGTTGGTAGAAAGCTTAAGGTACTCTAATAACCTTGTCTTAAAGAAAAAGGCTTCTTGGTGTTTGCTGAAAGAATGCAAAATTTTTGCAGAAATGTGATATGAGGAGTATGGGAATGAGTAATCTAAATAGATTTTGGGGCAGTTTGAGAGTGTCACTATGTCGAAGGTAAGAATCATGATGAAGTATGAGCCGCCACCGAAAAATATGTATGTTCGGGGTAAGTTTTAGCCTAAATGACTACTCAACTACCCTTTTAACCAAGCCTTACATTATAAGCTTATAAAGACCTACTTGATCTTGAGAGTTGTGTGTGCCTACACTAGTGGAGAGTGATAAGAACAACAAGCCTATGGAACCTAAATAAATTACCTTAGGAGATCCGGGTACTTATCTGAATTCTCATAAACTCATATAGCTTGCAATTGTTTGGATAGGGAAGACCCTACACACACAATAAGTGAGAACCATGGTCTAAATTTGTCTATTAGGAGATTGATTCACTATTAAAATAAATAAATTATATTGATCATATTTTCCATATTCTTGGTAAGGGTAATTATGTAGACACATATCACATACCTCTTGGCAAGCTTGATTACTCAGTTTTGGTTAAATAAAAATGGTGAAATGAACTCTTCTCTTCATTTTCTTGGGGACAAGCAACTTCTTTTTTTTCTTTGCTTGAGGACAAGGAAAACTTTATGTTTGGGGGGGTTTGATGAGTGTAAAACTCATCTATGTTTTGAGTTCATTTCACATGCTATTTTGAGCATTTCATATCCATATTCATGTAAAACTCATGGCATTTTATAAACTTGGTTTTGTAGGATTTTTATGGAAAGCAAGTGATTTAGTAAGAAAAGATGCAAAATGTTTCCAAAAGAGAGTTAATCGGATGTCTCACAGTGCGTCATTGAGAAGATAAATTTTTAGTATCATTTGGAGAATCAAATGGTTTAAATCTACTCATGGTTACATTCATTCAAAAATCTTTCCACGACACCACACGTCCAAATCCGAAGTTAAAACGGTAAGAAGTTATGGCCCCGACAAGTTGGACAAAGAAAACTATCAGAATGTAGAAAACTCACAACAAAGCCACAGAACAGAAAACTCTATCATGACATAGCTTTTTATCGCACAGAGCAAACTCGCCGCAACAAAGTTTTCCTCAAGGTCAGAAACTTTATCGTGACAAAGCTTCTTCGCTCCAACAGAAACTCGCCACAATAGAGAAAACTCTATCGCGATAAAAGCGTTGGAAAAATCTGGAAAAGCTCAAAATTGGCCGTGGTCAGATCGTTTTCAAGCCTAACACAACAATTGTTCGCTATAGGTTACGTTATAATCATCCAAATGAAGTTATTCCAATTGGTAAAGAACCATAAGAGATAGGGCTACAAATTTATTGAAGGGACTAGGGGAAAATTATAGCACTAAGGCTCCCGAATATGGGCTTAAAGGTGAGTTCGTATAGCCTATGGGCATGCTCGCTTTGGGTGTAACATGGTAAGCTGGGCTATAAATTGGAGTTTTCACTCATCCAAATTGAGTGATTAAAAAATTTGGGTAAAATTGACTTCTAGGGTAATAATTTGAAGGAAGCTCACGCAAATTTTTATCCCAAAGTGCCTATAAATCTATCAAAGTGGAGCTATGTGTAAGAACAATATGATTCTGCTTTGCAAATTAGAGTAGTGTGGATGTAAAATGCAATAACTTGAGTTTTGGTCATCCACATTAGATGATTCCAATTGGAGAAGAAACCTTAGAACCATAGCTTCAAATGAGTAGAAGGAATCATTACAAATTTATGGAGCTAAGACCCTAGAAATCGAAAAAAACAGTGGGTGATCCAATGAACTGGGCATATCGACTAGTTTGACATTGAAATGCCGTAACTTAAGTTTGGGTGATCCCAATTGGAGAAGAAACCTTAGAACAATATATTCAAATTATTGAAGGAACCATTACCAATTTATTAAGTTAAGACCCCAGAAATAAAAAATAAAAAAACAATGGGGTGATCCAGTTGAGTCAAGATATCGAATTAGTTCGCATCGGGTAAAATGATGTAACTTGGAGTTTGGGTTATCCAAATGACATGATTCCAATTCCAACTGAAAATAGAACTCCTAGAACAACTGACTAATATGTGATTGTCATGGTATTTGAATAGGGGCTGACGAGGAGGAAAGCCCGCATTGAAGTAAAGATTCCGAATATTGGAATCAAAGCTACGCTTTTTGGTTTGTTCTCAAACTCTCTCTCTGTTTCTAAAATATATGAATAATTACAAAATGATTTGAATTTTGGAAATGATTGACAAGAAAGTGCATATTGATTTGTGTTTGAAATGATCTGTTTTAAGTGATTTGAGACAATTGCTTGTGAAACGAATTTGCATAAGAAAATTGCATGAATGTGAAAATGTTCAATTTTCATACAAATGTATATATATACTATTGTAAATTGTATTGAATGATTTTAATGCCCTTAAAAGAATGTAAACCAGAATGTAAACCATTAGAATTCGAGTTAAGGATAAATTGGTATACCAATAAGAGTTGAACAAACGTACTATTGTGGCATATCGATCTGTAGCCCAGCGAGACAGTATCGTTAGTGTACACCAACAGAATACATATATATATATATATATATATATATATATATATATATATATATATATATATATATATATATATATATATATAAACTACGACCCTAAAGGGACCATCTTGGAAGTGATTCGTTATCCTATGCAAAGCATAGAGTTAAATTCGATAAGAGGCAAAATGATAATGAAGATTGAAAGTCATGATTTGTGCTTTGAATGATTTTTCTTTCTTTACGCCTATGAAAATGCATAGCTTGAGATGACCAATGGTGTAATTGATTTATTGAATAAATATATAGATACGTATTGTCTTGAATTTGTCATTGCAAATTGTGCAAAGCATTTAATAAATATTGCATGTTTCGATTTAAAATGAAATGAAGAGAGAATATAGTAGTATAAAACCACTAAGCATGAAAATGTACTTGGCGTTATTTTTCATCGAAGGTACAGAGTAGAAAGTAAGCAGTAGAAGATGAGTCGGGTTGCAAAGTCATCGTCAAATAGAGCGGAGTATAAGTAAATGCTTAGTCCCATCGTATCATTCCATTCATGATATTTTATGTATTTTGCGTTGAATTGATGATGTAAAAGTCTTCATGAGAGAATATAGTTTTGACTCATTTGTTTTGGATATTTATGGTACAAATGTGGGAGTTATCCCAAAATGATGGGCGCTACAAAATGTTTAGTTCAAGGTAAATGTTTAATGTATATTATTTTTTATGTATACACAATGAGTATTTGAAATGTGTAGTATTGAAAATGTATTCACATTTGTATTGAATTTTTATTTTGTATTTGGATTGAAAATGAAAGTGTGTGGTTCCCCAAATGCGGATTCGGATCACATGTCAGTCGGGTCGGGTCTTGAGGCGACGATAAGGTTCTTACACTTAAGTGGTAATAGAACCTAGGTTAGGCGGTTCTACAAAATGATTTTGAAATTGTTTGTAAATGATTTTAAAATTTTTATGACATGCATTGCATTTACATATAAAATATGACATGACTCTTATGTGGATCTTGTTGGTCTTAATAGGTCAAGCATGGATAGTTCAAGACCCGATAGGGTCAGAGGTGACTCGAGGAAGTCGCTGAAAATAGCCGCTAATAGTGTAGAGAGGTGGGCAAGCATCCCATGCTCAGATGAACAACAAGGTCAAGGTATAATACCTCGAAATATACCTGATAGTTTTCAGCATGTTTAGGGTATTTTGTGAGTATAATTTGAATTTTTAAATGAATTGTTAATTTTTCTAAGTGAGAAAATTTGAAACCCCGAGAAATAAGCGAGATAAAATTGTAATTTGTCAACATAGGATATAAAAAGACATAAGAAGAAAAGAATGTATGCCAAAGTAGAGTTTTGATAAGTTAAAATTAAAGAATACTAGAGATAAAGGACCTAAGTGCAAATGGAAGGGAGTTTGAGGACTAAATTATAATATGAGGAAACTTGAGGTCAAATAGGATGAGACCAAATTGGTCTCACATTTTTTTGGGGCATTTTGGAGGAGAGCAAAAACGTTAAGGAGAAAGGAAGAGAAGAAGAAGGGGAAGAAGAGAGGAAAGGTATGGATTCATGACTTTGAGTATGGAAACTATTGGTTTTGTTTGGATACTTGTTTGGATTTGCTTTGGGTTTTGTATGGATTTTAGTTTGTTCAATTTCTAAGGTTTAGTTAGGAATCCATCTTAACCTTAGATTTGTTGAAAGTTGGATTTGTACTCTTATTTTACAAGATAGATAAGGAATCCTCATAAGATTATTGGATTCTTGGTTTTAAGATATATGAATCTGGGTTTGGGTGTTAGGAAGTTAACCTAATACAAGTATTTTAGTTAAGAGAAGTTTTGGCAAAACCTAATAAATCTATCTTTGGTTTTGGTGGAGTTAGAACACACTTGGGATATATTTTTCTGGAGAATATATGAATGTCCTTTGATTTTGGTTGGATTTTGGAAAGAAAAGAGTGCAGAAATCAGGCAGAATTACGGGCGAGTTTCGAAGTCCTACGCCTCGACCTGCAGGACCCCTCACATGACGCCAAGGTCATGCCACGTGGCATGTCCACACCGTCGCGTGGCCGAGAAGAGGATTTTCCATTCTCGGGTTCGCAGCCGGCGTAGCCTTGTTCCCACGACATGGAAAAATTGTTGTGTTTGGTTTTTTGTTTGTTAGGTTGCTCTAGGACTAGTCTATTAAACTAATGGGACCCTATAAGTGTATGAAAGGGTCCGTATTACATGTTTGTAAAAGGTAGAAATGATCATTACATTGTACCTTGCCGCCTCGGTGAAGCGAGTTCGATGCGGGCAAACTTAATGCTTACTATGATAGATATTAAGTTCTTTAATGATATGAATTGTAGACTGCCTCATACTAGATATGGAATGACCCGACATACATTGTTGGCTGGACAGTTATGATCCAATTAGCGACACTGCTGCTAGTGCTACAACATACATTGCGTGGCGGGGATGTTGTCGGTGCTTTGGCAACTCTACTAGTCTTCTGACAGCCATTACATAGCGGGCACATTACGATCGGTGCTTTGGCACTCTTGCTTTCATCTTCACAGTACCTGGAGTACTATACCATACAACCAGTTGCCATTGTCTTTGTGTCCTTCTCATTTACCTTCTTATGATTGGTCACGAGTAATCCAAGTTATATGATAAGAATCCCGAATGTAAGATAGAGTAAAAGAAATGTATATCGTTACGCTTTCTATGATACCTCAGTTGCTTCTACATATAAGTGTAAGCTCTATGGTACCCTCACAGTACCCTGCTGTACAAATATAAGTCTGCTTTAAAGTATAAGTATAAGTATAAGTTACGCTCTACGGGGGATTACGAGCAAGCAAAGGGTACACTATAAATGCAGTAGGTGTATAAGTTTATTTTATCAATTCATGCTAAATTTTGATATCTACTGCTGTATATTGGTTACTGTTAAATGCTTACTGTAAAAGAGTATTAATGCATTTGTACATGTATAAGTCATATGTTTCCCACTAAGCGTAAAGCTTAGCATGGGTTTTCAATGTGGCAGTACAAAGAAGAGCGTCAGCGATCTTCCACATCGCAATTAGGTGACACACTTATAGGAATTTTATCCTTTATGCGTTCTTGCGCTCCCGGTTGTAAATGTAAATATCACGGTTTTGTATATGTAAATGGAATTCCGGGATTTGTATGTACAACAATGTAGACACCACTATGGTGGTAGTTTTATTTTGTATCCTTTTTCATGATATTTTGATTCGGTTCATAGACTTGGGCTGGCGTGCGGCAGGAGTAAAGAGTCCCGAGTATAGTCTCGGTATGCTCATTAGCCTAGGAAGGTACAGGTGGGCGTGTTTTCCTGGCGGCGAGGGAAGTGCTATGGATATTCTCAAGCCAGAATGGCAAACGCTATGAAAAGTAGCGCCAACCATTCGCGATTGTTCCTTAGTAGTCAGCCATAGAGAATGGAAAAATATCTAGCCATGGATTTCCTTAGGAAGAAAGATGATGAGCCTTCCATGGAAAAAAATTGGCTCGAAAGAACTAAAAGAATGCTGCAGAAAATGCATTGCACACCAAAGGAGAACTTAGAGTGTGCGACTTCTTTACTACAGGATGAGGCTTATCAGTGGTGGCTTTCAGTGACTAGGACCATCACCGGAGGGTATTACATGGGAGTTCTTCTGACATGGTCGGGAAGCGATATGTGAGGTTGCATTTATTTGAGCAATATGAGATGAGA
>JAEQBH010009491.1:0-64425 GCA_016808115.1 Tetrastigma voinierianum | reverse complement strand
CGCTCCCACGACCGCCCCGGTCTCCCGCCATAAAAGTGGATGGGTCCATTGTCTATAAGTTGTTCCACCGAACCTTTCTCCTCTCACATCCTCTCGTGGGGCTTATAAGGATCATGCTCCTTGACTCGCTAGTTTCTCCCTTCCCGTCGCCTTCCGAGGAGCCGCCGGTGTTGTCGCTCTTCCCCGCGCTTAATGCAATTGTCCGTGAGTTCTAAGTCTCAAAGAAAAGCTGGTTGCTACGACTCGTGTGCCCCACCTCGCGGAGTATTGGCTTATGTGAGAGTTTCGATTCTCGCGTTAGCTATCTAAGTCGCCTCATTGGTCTTGTAGCCGCCCCAGGGGGTCACGTGATCTACTCATGTTTCCGCCCATACCATCAACACCTGAGAATTAATTTTATTTATGAGGAACAAATATCCCATTTCACGTGTGCCAAACCAACGCGCTTCTTCTCTACCGACTACCGATCTTCAGGATCACGGGGCCGATCTGACCCTGAACTGTGTCCGCTGATAACCCGTCAACTCCTCGCTGAAATCTATACGTCTTATCACGAGACACATACTGAGCTGAAATGGCCACTTTTGGGCCTACACACCAATGCTCATCAAATATACATCTGTCCAATTATATTATATGGTTTAAGAGTTATATATTTACTTTAATACAAAAACATATTAAATTTTACAATTTTAATACATATTATCCCAAAACATCAAAGCCATAATCCAGCTTTCTTCAAAATCGACTGAGATGAGTTTCGCCTCGAGCCCTTGTACTCGAAATAATATTCCCTTGATGTGCAGGAGCTATCACCCTAAGAGTTGAATCACCCTAAATGGGTTATCCCACCTGGTACATATGCAATGATCCAATGTAAAACACACACCTAAGTAAATTCGTGATCCTACTTGAACACTGAGATGCCTATTCCCATGTCTCAGTCCTCACCGACTCCCTACACTCTGCTCTGGCTTTCATGTATGAGGAAAAATATCATTTTCCAAAACAAAACTATATTCTCAAAATACACCACTTAGTTTCAAAGAAAAATATGGACTACCTCCGAGGTGAATGTGTTTGAGAACTTCCCCAAAACAACGTGGTCCTCATCCGAAATGATCCTGCTGGACCGCCTCCCAACCCCATTCTCCTAAAATCATCATGCGAAATTCCTTTCGCAATCATGTTCATTTTTCGTAAAATTCGCACAGCACTCACACCTACTGGTGGAGTTATCCTTGGCAGACATGAAAATGCATTATGCATTTTCAATCATTTTATACCAATATATCAAACATGCATATATTCAAATTTATAATCATACCACATGTAATTTAATTTTTATCAACTATCACCAAACTAGTCTAATTGGCTAAACACAATTTCATCTCCAATGGTTTGCTACAATACAATTATATTCCTGGTTATAATTGCGACATCATGTTAATACATCGCTTCTGTGCATTAACCTATTAATTCCACACAACTCAAGCCATTCATTTCAAACAATTTTAAGCACACAATACGTGGACGTTTTTGGTCCAATCTACACAAAATATTCACATTACTATTCATGTCATTATTCATCACTATTCTTTATCTATTCATGTGTAAAATAAGAAAACTCTCGGGTTACTGTCTCATGACTACTCAATAAATTTTCACTCGTTCAAAGCTTTTGAGATCAGAGCATTAATGGCTATTTCCAGCCTCTCAGAAGACTAACATGATTTAAATGTATAAATCATACAACACAGCAAATTTCAACAAATTGGTCAGACTGTTCAACAAGCTCCTAAAATTCCAACAATTCAGTCCCCAAGTTTTGGGATCAATTAAACGCTATCTGCTGGGCCCCAACCAACCTTAATCATCAACAAACACTTAAATAAACAACTCAAGTAGGATAAAACTCCCCACTTCACGGAGTTTGTCGAACCCAACTTTTTGGTGTCCATATAGATCGTGATCACACTAACTTTAGTCCTCTGAACTGTTTAACTTCGACCACCGAAAGCCGAGAAATTTCTCTCTCCCTTTCCTTCTTTCTCCTTTCCTTTCTTCTCCCATGAATTCTTTTCCTTTCTATTAGTCTTTTCATTCTCTTTTTTCTTTCCTTTTGCTTTCTATTCTTCTTTTCTCATCTCATTTCTTCATTTTCTCCCCATTTTCTCCCTTTCTTGCATTTCTCTCCCAATGGGATGGCATTGGATCAGATAGGCTTAAGAGTAGCTGGAAATTTCCTTCTCCTTTCCTGCCAAATTCTGTGGCTCCCTACTCTTCTATCCTTATTCCTTATTTCTAATTCCTCTTACGACATCATCCACTGGTACGGCCTGGTCACGAGCCATGGGATTTATTTCCCACACATGGCTAATTGTGAGCCATTCCTTTAATGCAAGTGTCACACTCTCGTGCCGTGGCATCCCCTAACCTTGCCATAAAATAACTGACACCTCTACGGCCTTTAAAACGGAAATCCCATCGGAACTTTTAATCTAACGAAACTAATGCAGCTAAATTTTGAAAGACGCATTTCAATCGAGTAGTTTGCTTCACATTCGAGATCTAGAAAATTTTATATTTTACCGAAATTACTATTTTGCTCTTTGAGAAAAATTGAATTTTCTGGTCTTACATTCTCCTCTTTAAAAGAGAATTTCGTCAAATTCCACGTGATACTACGCATCCAACCACAGACATGAACTACTAACCTAAGACTAATAAGTAAGACCACCCTGCTGGGTCTCACCATCACAACCCCGATAATGCGAACTCATCCATGTCAAGAATTACATCAACACCCAATGCGTCTACCACCCTAAGGTCCACCATGAGCAGAATCACTGATATCCCTGACTCACGATCTCGACACATCTCACCAACTCTCACCCTACGTCCTAGGGAAGAATTTCCCATCATCTCTAAAGGCCTCAATCTCTATGTCCAAACCTAGCACACAAATGCATTAATGAATGAATATGATGCATCCAATCCAAACGCTACTCTAGGCAACAAGTGCAAGGGTAAAAACGCATCGCTTTTATCCCGCTAGTCCGAACGCCTACCAATGTGACTATGAGATCTCCGCTCCTAGGACAATCTTGCCTCATATTTTCAACATTTTTTTTTCTTATCTAAATCTACTAGAAACACTATAAAATATATATATATATATATATATATATATATATATATATATATATATATATATATATATATATATATATATATATATATATATATATATATACTATATTTTAATAACAAATAAATTATTGAAATTTATTTTATCCATTTTTTCATTTAATTCTGGACCATTTTGTCCAAAATTCTTGAACACCTAAGGTTATATTTCTTTACTTAGTGTTCAATGTTTTCTTTCCTATATCTACCAAGCATAATTTCAATCACAATTTATACAACTCACAACAATCACACAATCACATAAAACACAATGCATGTAGTGTTCTAATCCTATCCCATGATTGTCTAGGTAATCACATATCTAACTTTTACATCGAGCCACCAAGTGGTGGATGTTCTGGCATCTTTCGACCATGGCCTAAGCCTAAGTCCTCAAGCCCTAGGCGATACCTAATCCTTATCGATACTAAGCTCCAGGCATTTGTAAATCTAGGCCCTCATACCAAGTTGTGAAGCTTGCATCGACTGAACTTATGGATACCCAAACCCGAGCCCCTAGGTAATCGCCACCTAAGCTCGCACTACGCCGCGGCCGGCATCACTAAACTGGCGGATATACTCCACCAGCCCTAAGGTAACTGCCATCTTGGCTCGCTACCAAGGTCGTGACGCCCCAAACCCGTGTGTCCGCTGACAACCCGTCAACCTCGGCGGAGACCCATACGTCCCGATCACGAGACACATACCGAGCGAAAATGGCCACTGGGCCCATATACCAATGCTCATCAAATATACATTCAAATCCAATTATATTATATGGTCCAAGAATTCATACATTACTTTAATACAAAAACATATTAAAATTAAAATTCTAATACATATTATTCCAAAACATCAGCCACAATCCCTTCAAATTGGTCTCCTAGGATGAGCCTCGTCTTCTCGAGCGCCGTGACCGAAATAATATTCCTCGAAAGGGTGAGCTTATCGCTCAAAGAGTGAATCACCCTAACCGGGTTACTCCCCACCTATGCATATGCAATGATCCAATGTAAACACACACTCAAGTAAATCTCATGATCCCATTTGAATGTCTACATGCCTATTCTGATGTCTCAGTCCTCACCGACTCTCACACTTGCCTAAGCCATGTACAGAGAAATACTACTTTCAAAACAAAACTCTGGTTTGGTTTCTCGAAAATACACTACCGAGTTTCGATAAAAATATGGGACTACCTCCGAGGCGAATGTGTTGAGAACTTCCCAAATGGGCCTTCCGCGGTCCTCATCCAAATGATCTGATCGCCTCCTAACGCCATTCCTCCAGAAAATCATCCCGTGAAATTCCTTTCGCAATCATGTTCGCTTCGTAAAATTCATGTCATGCACTTTGCCACCTAATTCCTAGGTTACCCCGGCATATGAAAATGCATTATGCCTTTCAATCATTTTATACTAATATATCAAATACATATATCTCTAAATCTCATAATCACAATTCATGTAATTCAATTTTTATCAACTATCACCAAACTAAATTTCAATTAATTTAAACATAATTTCATCTCCAATGGTTTCATACACACACTATATTCCATAATTGTGAGACCATGCAATACACTAAGCTTTATGCATTAACTCATTAATTCCACAATAACCTGCCATTCATTCTAAACACTCTGCCACACAATATATGGATTGCTTTTGGTCCAATTCACACAAAATATTCACGTACTATTCATATTACTATTCACATCATTATTCACGCTACTATTCACATCACTATTCACATTGAGCTATCCACGTGAGTCAGTGAAACCCCGGGCTACCGCTCACGACCACTCAAAGAAATTTTCACTCGGTTCAAAGCCGAGACCGATATTAATGGCCATTTCCGGCCTCATTCACACCAAAACACGATTTAACGATAAATCAAGCAACACAAGAACAAACAAATTCGTGACTCACAAAACGAGCTCCTAAAATTCCAGACACCGGTCCCAAGTTTCGGATCGATCAAAACGCCATCTGCCAAGGCCCTAAACCAACTCAATCATCAACAAAATACTTAAACAAAGTGTAACCCAAGTAGGATAAAACACACCCACCCTATGGAGTTTGTCGAAACTCCAACCTTTTCTATGGTCCATGCGATCGCGCCACGTGTACTAACTTTAACTCGAACCCATCGAACTCTCGGCACCGCCCGAAAGCAAGAAATTTTCCCTTTCCCTTTTCCTTCTTCTCCTTTTCCTTTCTTTCTCCCTACAAATTTCTTTCCTTTCTATTTGTTTTCTTTTCTCATTCTTTTCTTTCCTTTTGCTTTTCTATTATATTTTTCTCTTTCTCATCTCTATTTTTCATTTTCTCCCCCATTTTCCTTTCTTCAGATTTCTCCCAAATTGGACGGCATTGGATCAGATAGCCAAGAGAAGGAATTTCCTTCTCCTTTCTTCCTTCGGCCAAATTCTAGGCCCTAATTTTCATTCCTTATTCCCTATTTCTTAATTCCTCTTATGACATCATTCACTACATGGCACAAGTGAGCTATGGGATTTATTTCCCACACATGGCTAATTGTGAGCTACTCCTTTAATGCCAAGTGCATCGCACCTTTGAGGTGCCATGGCAATCCCTAACACACAGCTAGTGTCATCCGACAATTTACGCCGAAAAACGTGAACTCACCTTCAATTTAATCTAACCAAATCACGTGGTAGCTAATTTTGCAAGACGCATTTTTAACGAGAAGTCCGCTTCACTATCCAAGATCTAGAAAAAATTTCGATTCTTACCGAAATTACGTATTTTGTCTTTTGAGAAAAATTGGAATTTTCTGCGCCTTACGCCGCCGACCTGCCGTGATAAATTAACTCGCATCGAAGGATGGTCCTGGGCGCAGGGTGCTCCTGCCGCTTCTCTAATGTCTAAGCTAATTTTTCTCAGAGAAGAATTCAACCGTGGATGACGTTATGATTGGGCATCTTATGTGTAGAACATTTCAGATTTATAAAGAGAAATCGTACATTTTTGTTAGATAGTGATACGATTCCCATTGGGTGAGGGGTTTTCTTTCTCTTATCGCGGACCGATCACATGGATAAATGGAGGAGCCGTGATGATGCAATTTTTTCTTTCATAATCCGCGGGGGCACGGATCATGAGACAGGTGTTTTCCTTTGCATGAGCTCTAGGCCATATTGCTTGGATTAATTCGTGATGTTTTCAACTCGCTTCGGGCCCGTGAACTTGGCATGGGTAGGATCTCACCGTACGAAGCTTCCTACTGGTCTATGCCCTAACTCCTCTCATGGTGGAGGTCTGGTACGCTTGCACTCCGCGCCCGGCTCTATGCACATTGTTTTCACCCTATCGTATGGCTTGTAGAGGCGCCCTTCGACACTCATGGAATAATTTGAAGATTTGCATTTCCTAAAATGAAATAAATTCAAAGAAAAATTTATTAAAAATTAAAAGATAACAGGAGTGAAAATTTAAGAAAAATTACTATAAGAAAATTTTTCTCAACTGACATACACTGTTGGAAAAACAGCATTTTAGAAAAAGTCTATTGAATCAAACCCATGACTTCAAATATGGATGAAACAATTATAATATTGGGTTTGCTTTATAATTTGTAATAATAAGAATATTATATAAACTAATTAAAATAATATTAAATTTATTATTTTAATATATATATTAAAGGGGTGGATCAAACATATGCCTAGGCTAATGTGATTCAACTTTGAGACATACTTTGTCTCACTGCAAACTTGAAAGGATTAAATCTTCCAAGTTGAGCTATCACCACCTGTTTTAGTTAAGCTCTGCTCCTCTATTGATATTAAAAACCCCTGGCTACGCCAACATATATATATATATATATATATATATATATATATATATATATATATATATATATTAGTTTTTATTATAAGAATGAAATTTTAGTTTTTATTTTAAGTTGTCTATTTCATGATCATATAAATCTATCCATCCATAGATTAAAAAATTTCTAAAGCTGAAACTCTTTGAAAAATAAAAAATGATGAGATTTTAAGGAGTGTGATAATCTATGGAAAGACCTTGGAAAAGTAAAGTGTAGGATATTGTGGGAAGGTGATAAGTCGATAGAAAGATTGTTTCAACTTTTACTTTGGCTTAGAAAATCTTGTAGTACCACTGAATGTTATAAACAGAATAAGCTATGAATTTCAATTGTGACATGATTCTACTAATAAGAGAATGAAGCTTTTAGTTAATTTCACGACAAATAAAGTGTCCTTGGAAGACATATATATATATGATATATATAATCTTAGTTTCATGACTTTATTATTTTTTTCCTCTCACATAAAGCCAAGTGTAGAAGGTAAGGTTACTAGTTCCTACAAAGAATTGGGTTCAAAATAATGGATTTAAGAGGATGAAGGCCAAGATAATGCCTTCTTCTAAGCCAAGAAACAAAAGCATAGCCTTAACTTTGAAAATAAATGAACACTTGAAAGGACTATGGAACCTCTTATGATTGAAGAAGCCCAAAATCATCTCAAAAGATTTGAAGGAAAACTAAATGTGAAATTACTTTCAGATTATGTTCTGAGAAATAATTTTGGGGTAATCATTTTTAGAGAAATACCAAGAATTCTAATAAGAAGAAGTTCAATTCCCTTTTATGACAAAGTTAAAATAAAGTCATTCTAAAAGCGAACTTTAATATATCTTTAACTCCTTAAAACTTACAAATACATATTCATAGAAAAATAAGAAAAGAAGATTATAGTAATGTAACTTTGTATTAGACCTCCTTTTCTTGTTTAGTAACATATTATTGTTGTGATATAAAAAAGAAATAGTGATAAAAATTAAAAAAAACGAGAAGAAATAAGATAATGCATTTATGTGGTTCAACAAATGTGTTTATACATCGTGAATAATGACTAAACTTTCATTATCATTAAATAGGGTTATATAAAAGGGTATTTATAATAACCTCTTGGTATGATAAATATAAAATACTGCAGCATATATATATATATATATATATATATATATATATATAGAGGAGAGGTATATATATATATATATATATATATATATATATATATATATATATATATATATATATAGGTGCATCGATCATGGGGCTTACCTCACATCCTAACCTATTATTTCACTCCCAATGTTAAAGATGTTTCAAGGCAAACACACACATAGTCTAATCTGGGGCTTCTCATCATCTCACCCTACCACTTTCTCCGATATATTTTTAAGAGGAAGAAAATTTAGTATTCCAATTAATATAATCTATGGTATGTATGGGAGAGTTGCCTTGAAACACAAGCTATCGAGAAAAATAAGAAAATCTACAATGAATTAAGTCCTTACTTTATCATTAAAAACGAATATTCTATATTCCTTTCTCTTGTCCATCACAAGCTAGTCACTAGTAATAATGCACCTTGTAATCTATAGATCTAGGAAAGCTTCCATAAAGATTGGATCAAAGTAGGGGGTAAAATTTGAGTGGAGCCTGCTAGAACCAAGTCAAAGCTTGACTCACTAGAAAATTAATGTAAATAATTATGGTCACTCAAATCCGATTTGAGTTTAACTTGATTGCTTATGAAAAATTTGAGTCGAGTATTGTGATACTGTGATTTTAATTTGACTCGACAGGTTATTTGAGCTCTAACTTGAATAAATTAACTCCAAGTCGAATTTTTATATTTCATGAGTTTGTTAGAGTAGGTTACAAATAGTCGACTCATTTACACCTCTTAATCAAAAGTAGTTAACATCTCTAACCTAAACTCCATCAACTCGTGAAGTTTGAACAACTAATAACATAATATCATTAATCCTCGCAGACGATAACATGATATAGATGGTCTCTCAATTCTTTCTCTTCTTATTTACAACACATATCACCTGAATTATGGATCTCTAAAGTCCTCTTCTATTGCAAGTCTTGTGTTAGTCTTCGTATTTTACCACTCCACTTTGTGAAAAACTTTCGTTGGCTTTCGACTGTTGTTTAAATTTTGATAAAGTTTCATGAGAGAAGAGATTCAAGTTGGATGGAAACCAAAGAGCTTGATTTAATAAAGAACCAACTAAAGCTGAGAGGATATGGGCGACCAAATCCTTTCATGAGGAAAAGTCAAGAACATAATACAAATAACAAAAACTGTACATCAAGATTAAGAAAAGGCTTTCTGAGGTTTGAAATGGTCAAGCACTGATTTGATTAGTCTACAGATGTCACATCTCATATCTAATAGGAGAAAGTTTTCTAATAGTATATAAATATGAGTTCCTTTCAACCTAATGTATTATCGTTAAGCCATGAGTTCTACAACTCAAATCAAACTATATCTATATAGTTGGATCGGGTCAGGTTGTTACACACTAAGACCATATATACTGAGGTCTATATATGATCAAACTTTTATAGTAAATATTCGAAAAGGATCTTATAATTCAACTTCTGAAGGTTACAAACGGAGAAATAGGGAAATATATCCCGAATAAAACCAGTATTTCCTTTATTAGAACAAATACGAAAGTGTATGTCAAAGTAGAGAGAATCAAATTTTGCTCCAAGTGGTACATCAAGAAGTTTTCGTAAGCCCCTCACATGTAAGATTTTCATTGGCGGCCTCATTAATTGAAATTAACTGATTAAGTTTATTCAATTGCTGGTAGATTAAGGCGCTTCTTAATAAAACTTGGCTGGGCCGGGTAAGCAAAGGGCTGGCGCATGGCCCGCCCAGAATGAGAGTGGCCCGCGGTCATAACTCACGAGTAAGAAGGTCTGAAACCCCAAACCCTAAGGATACGTGACACCCCTACATACGCTTCAGAAAATATTTCGAGATCGCTGAGGAGGCATTCTCATTCGGGCCGTTGTCACTAAAGGTCAGGTCTGGTAAGATCTGAGGTCGCTTTGCAGGTTCTTCAATAATTTTGGGTAATCAAGAAGATATCTGCGGATTCCAAATCGTATGTAATTTGCGCTTTTCCATTAAAATTATGCTTTGTGTTTTAACATGTGGTGAATGAAGTTGTTTAACTGGATCAGCTGTTGGAAATGAGCCAACCATGGATTAAATCAAAGCATATGAATCCCGAGAATTTTTCGGTTTTATGAAAATCGCATTCATTCAGCTCTTAATTTTTCGCGCACTAAAATAAAATTTTTGCATATCAATTTACAATTTACGAGACGATCAGATCGGTGGGTGGCCCGGGTATCACGGAGGTGGCCGGATTTGCTACCGACAGCGCGCCACGCCGGCCAACAATGCGCGAAGACGATTTATTACGCAAAGACACGCACGATCCGATCCAACGACTACCGACGTTACGATGACGCTGATGACCGAAGTCAATGATTCGACCCGGCCAACCGGATCTACCCAACCCGCTTTTGACCGGCTCGCAAGTGACGCCAATGTACTTCACGGACACCGACGCGCGTAATACCGGCGTGGATCGCCGGATGCCATGATGACGCTTATCTCATAATCCGGCTTTGACTAGACCGGCCATCGGCCAACGACCGACCGTCAACGCCAAGACCCACCGGCAACGATCTGACTCGTCAACGTCAAAGCCCGACTCGGGCCAACATCGACTCCCGGGCCAACGAGCCTACAGAACAATACAATACACGCTACCGCTTACACGCGGCTGCGCCTTCCGTGGAGCGTGAGGCGCGGTGATGGCATTTATGGAAACCCGGGCATCCGACTCGTGACAGTTCCTTAATGTGGGTATATTCACTTTTGGCTGTTGAAAGCTTTACGATATGAAAATGCGTATAACCCATTTACACTTAGAATTAGGTATTTTCACGTATTTTTGTATTTCTCTATGGTTTAGGAAATACATATGGTAGCTAACATGCATATCACTGCATAAGGGCTGTGTAGAGTCTATATTCGTTGACTATTAATGAATGATTGAACAGTATAATTGGCATAACATATATATATTGAATGTGATACATGTGTTTTATATCCTCGTAATGAGAGATTAAGGATTCAATTGAGTTGTGATCGCCAAAGGCACAATTTGATTAGTTTGAGAAATATCACCCCATATTGTGGTGGATGTCTCCTGCCTATTGGATCATACTCCCAAAGGAGGTGGTCCTGCAGCGTTCATGGAGGGATACATGTATTTAAGTATGTGCTTGAGAAATGACTGATCTTAGCGGGTCTATACACCCAAAGCGTGTGGATTTCAATGGCTGATTAGAATATGTTCTTGCGAAGCCACATGTGACAGCAATCGCATGCCATATTCTTCTTCTCGCCTAAAGGTGATTATGTGATGATGTATGTAATTTCGTATGAGTATTCATATGATGCTGATTATTGTTTTGTTTTATTTTTCACCAATTTTCGTGGAACGTACCCCATTTCACTGAGTATTCCATCGGATTGAATTTCAAGAAATGGAAGAGGACTTTCTTATTTGGAATGGAACCATGTTCACATGGCTTTACAATGGATGTTTATATCACAACCTCAGTACCGGCCGAGAAACGGACTATGCCACCTCGAGAGGAGCAATAGGATTTGGCTTGGCTGACAATGAAGAAATCCATACAAGAACACTTGAAAAGTGGCTTACCATTGACTCAGAAGGCTAAGGAAATGATGGCAATGCTGCAGGCTAGAAATCGAAGTTTCATCCAATGGGCCGAGGCTGGAACACTCTTCAAAAGCTCTTCTTCAACATGAAGTATAGATGGTACACCTGGGGTTGTAGATTATGTCCTAAGGACAGGTAGAATTAAAGACGGCTTCCCAAGCTCCTCAATGTTACCATTCCAGATGCTCAGATTGCATCGGGTTCTAAACACCTTCCACCGATTTTGGGATTATAAAGACAAACTACAATTCCTAAGATGACCTGTCGCTTAAATTTACTTAATAAAGCAAGGGTGCTGCGTAAGAAGAGAAATCAATAAGGAGAAGAGTACATGGCCTTATATGCTGCTAGTCCCCACAGCGAAAAATAAGAAGTTCTAAAAGTCGAACTCATAAAGGTGCTCAAGAAACTACCCCGTTAATCCTGATACAAGGTAACCAAAGTGAAGTTATCTTTGAAAAATGATGGTGATCAGTCATTTTCTAGAAGAAGAAAGGTCACAAGAAGAAGGACCGCATAAAATTTAAAGCTCGATGTCCAAACGGGTCAAGGTGCAATTATTCTTACTTGTTTGTGAATCCAACTTATCCGCTAACCATCCAGCTTTTGGTGGCTCGGAGCGGAGCTCTACTAATCATGTTGCATTTACCATACAGTGATTCATAAACCGGAGGAAGCCAAACATGATGAATCACAAAGGTCATCGTGGGAAACAATGAGAAGGTCAAGTCATACCTGGGAGATAATCTTAGTTTTAGATTTTGGTTTTAAATTGATGTTGAAAGACATATTTTATGTAATTTTCCTTTAGAAGGAATTTAGTTTCCGTATCATGTTTGATTCATATGATTACTCTTTTGAAATTAAGAGCACATTATTTCAATATTTCTTAATTCAAATAAGAAGTCAAAACACATATGTCCAACGGATTGTGTATTAAGTTTATCTGGCTGACATATAATGAGTTTATAATGCTGAAAAGGTTGTTTCTGGGTGAGACTACTACCTAAGGGAAGAGTTCATGACATGCATAACGACGGCCATATCTCTAAGGGATAGAGTAGAAAGGAACACAAAGACTAATATCCCGCCCGTCTTAAAAATGACGAGATATGTATAGACTGAGAGGTAAAATGATCAAGATAAGAAAGAAAATCGCAGCCCCAGAAGTTCCCGACTTCTGTTGGAAGTCATTCACACCGATATAAGTGGATCTTATGTGGCAACCTTGTGTAGAAATTTATTTCATCACATTTATTGATGACTATTCCTCGATATGGTTATTTGTACTTGATTAAAGAAAGTCTGAGTCTCTTGACAAGTTCAAGATTTTTCGGATCAAGCCGAGAAACAATTGGGAAAAGTCATAAAGGTTGTTAGATCCGACTGAGGTGGGAGAGTATTATGGCAAGCATGGCGACGCCGGGATACCTTAAGGCCATTCGCCAAATACTTAAAGAGGACTCGATATGGCACAAAGCGATTATACTCGAGTCCCGAGCAAATGGTGGTATAGCTTAAAGGCACTGCATTTTATGGAAATGGTAAGGAGCATGATAAGAGGACAAATTCTACTCAAGCTTTCTATGAAGTGAAGCTTGAAAATGTAGCCTTTGTACATTTTGAATCGTGTGCTTACGTAAAGTCGCTCCATTGACTCCTCGAGTTATGGATCGGCGAAAGCCTAGGCTTAAAACCATCTTAAGGTTTGGGGGATGTCCTTGTATAAAGTTATGTAATCCAACATTAAGTAAGTTGACTCGTAATCCACTAGGTGTTATTTGCATCTTACCCGTACATTCAAGGGATATCCGCTTCATAATCCCAATGAGGCACAAGAACTGTGGAATCACGCATGCCAAGTTTTCGAGTTCACGCGGGCGGGCGCGATCTTCGCCGCGTCGTCGAGAGCCACAACACGGATTGTCGCATCCATCTCCCGCGAGTAACGTGGAACCCATTAACGTTATCGGAACTCCGCTTCAGGATCGATCCAGCGCAGATGCTCCAACAAAGCCCACCGGCTCAAAGCGCCAGTAACGCCGGCTATTACTAATTCAGCATGAGATCCACTCAGTAGAGACTACCACCTATACCCACCGGACTATTTAAATTCATATAGGAGAGCAAGCGACCACGATGATCTGGCCTGACTCCATCCAATAAACTTATGATAGTCGCTTTTACGTCCTCAATCGTAATCGTGGTCGGATGCAATGAGAGATGAAATTCAATCTATGAGGTACACCTGAGTTTGGGAACTTATCAATTACTTCCTGATGGTCACAGACTAATATCGCAAATGGGTATAAGACTAAAAGGACTCGAAGGAAAGGTTGAAAAGTTTAAAGCCAGACCGGCATCCAAAGGTTTCACGTAGAGAAGGAGTAGACTATGAAGCAACTTTTCTCCAAATTTCTTCTGAAAGATTCTTTCAGAGCGATCAGCAGACATTTGCTCATTTTGATACTGAGTTACAATTATGGATGTTAAAACCGCTTCTGTAATGGAGACCTTAATGAAGGTTCATAATGCTGCAAACCGGTTTTGTGGCAAATGATCTGTGCAAACTTTGTATGTAGATCGAAAAGTCTATTTATGGTCTCAAGCAAGCTTCTAGACAATGGTACTTAAAGCTCTATAGTGTTGTTGCTTCATATGGTTTTTGTTGAGAACAAAGTAGATCAATGTATATAACAAGGTCATGAGGAAATTCATTTTCCAAATATTTATGTGGATGATATCTCGCTTGTGCGCGACTTTTGGTCTTACTGATGAGACAAAGCGGATGTTGTCAACAACTTTGATATGAAGGACTCTCGTGAGGCGCCTGTTCTAGGCATTGAGATTCATAGAATCGCTCTTGCGCATCATTGGTTTATCTCAGAGGGCATATGTTGATTGAATTTTTAGAAAGATTCAACATGTAATAATGTAAGCCAGAATCGCTTCCCCGTCTCGTAAAGGTGACAAGTCGAAGTCTATCACAATGTCCTCATTCAGATATAGAGAAAGCTCAAATGGTAAACGTGACTTTATAAGCAGCACTTGGGAGTATTATGTATGCTCAAGTATGCACTAGGTCCTCGATATTGTTCTTTGCAATGTGATTTCAGGCGAGAACAATAAAACTTGTGATATGACTACCGCTGCTACAAGAAGGCGAGGTACTTAAAGAGGATAAAAAGACTATATGTTGATTTCATAAATATGTTCGCGACCTATAGCTTAGTTGGGTATTCGGATTCGTGATTTTTGGTCGGCCGCCGATGAAAAGAAGTCACAAAGTTACATTTTTAAGAAGGTGGAGGTGTATCATGAAAAGTGAGAAATGTAAAATCAATAGTATCCTCTACTATGCAAGCGGAGTTTGTAGCATGCTTTCAGCAACTACTCAGGCAATTTGGCCTAAACCCATTAAGGAGTTAACCGTGTTTGATTTGTGGATAGGCCTGCATAATTGTATTGTGACACACCTCCGCAGTTGTTGTTTATTAATAAATGGTAGGTCTCAAGGGTCTACACATGGAGGTCAACACTCCGACCATAAAGGAAAAGTTCAAAACGGGTGACGCTGAAGTGACACATATCAATGACGATATAATTGGCATCTGGCTTAACCAAAGGTCTTTACTCTTGTGTGTTTGATCGACATGTCATTAATATCGGGCCAGGAGTATCATGATACTTCATAAATAGTGGAGCTTACAAGTTTTATGTTGCTCTTATGAAGGATGAACTTACTTCATTACATTTTTGTAATAATTGAATTTTGTATTTTCAACTCTTTGGCATTCAATAAGGTATCGGTGAATGTAGGTTTATCGAGCTGAGTGTTATTATAATTAAGGAAATCTCAAGGCATTGTGTAACCTTTGAATTATAGAAGGCATGGGGTATTTTTGGTATCAATTTTACAGTATGTTTCATATATTATAAAGTAAAGTTACTTATCAAGGCATATATACAGTTCATCGAACCATGATGGATATTCTTCCGGTGACACACTAGGTTTTGGTGATACTTAAGGAGAGAGAATTTGGACTAACAAAATGGATAACACATGAAGTATCACTTCATTACGAGGTATTGTCCATTTAAACACACTACCATATTGAATCCATATTAGTAAAGTTGAAGCACTGTGACTCATGAAGGGCTTTCGTGGAGTACATGCAATTACCATGATCTGTTCGAGACTTTATGGGATCGGATTGACTACTAAGAATAATCTCTTATGACCAACAGGCAAGGTGCGCACATGGGCTTGTTTCAATTAATACCATGGAGAATGTAAGATTTTTATTAAGGGCCTCATTAATTGAAATTAATCGGATTAAGTTTAATCTAATTAAGTGAGATTATACAGTTTAATAAAACTTATGGTCGGGTATGTGTATTTGTATGGTCTTGGCCAGAATGAGAGGGCCCTGTGGGTCATAACTCATCATAAAGTATGTCCCAAGTCCCTCCCAAACCCTAAGGATACGTACACCTCACATACAAGCCAGAAAATATTTTTCCCGAGATCGTTGAGAGGCATTCTCATTCAAGCCGCGTCACCAAAGGGAATATTCGGGAGAAGATCTGAGGTCGCTTTCGCGTGCTCTTTCATCAATTCCGCATCAAGAAGATATCTATGGATTCCAAATCGGCATGTAATTTGGCGCTTTTCTCCATTAAAATTATGCTTTGTGTTTTAACATGGTGATCTAAGTTGTTTAAATCGATTCAACACCGATGCATCATGTGCAATTGCATCATCCGGGGATCATGTTTGTCATTTTAGTACTCCTCTTTGATCTTCGCTATATCGATTGCCCGAAATACTATTGCCCTTGTCAATGAATCTTTATGTTAATCCTATGTCCAATAAAAGAGGCTCAAGTGATCTGATGTGATGGATCATGCAATGGAGAAAGATACGTCACAGAAGCTGTATATTATAAGTTCAATGGAAGAAATACTAACTTTCATGGAAGGTCTTCCAATTGGACTGGTTTCAGATCTTCTTGAACTTCCAGTGGTATGCATTAAAGCAACTTCAAACGTTTAGAAGTTGCTTATATGCATACCTGAGTTGCCTTACAAATGGCAAATTGAGTTGCTTATATACATTAAAGCTGTGTTTGGTTGAGAGTAAAAAGTGTAAGAGGTAGAAGAGGAGAATTTTTTAGCCTAATAATAGTTCGAAAAAAGTGTATATCAAAAGGAAAGATCTGTAAGTTTGAGATTGTATTTGGTTCTTGTAGTTGGTAATAAGCAAAGTAAAAATGTATAAAGAAAAATATTTTTTATACAATGCCTAATAAAAATCTTTAAAAATCGTATATAAACAATTAAAAAATTTATATATTTTAAAATTATTTAACCCTTATATCGATAATTAAAAATAAATAAAATGAGTTTTGAAATAAAAAAATATGTTGATTTAGATCTACTTTATTCTTCCTTCTTTTTTCTACTTTTTCATCATTTTCTTTCTCAAAATTTCTAATCCTAAAGATTCAAAGTTTTTTCTTCTCTTTCCTTTATTCATTCTTTCCATCACCTCAGCAAAGTGTTTCTTCTGAGATTCTATGCAGTTAAAATTACTGCTTGCAATATAGAGTCCAAATCACCATTTCCACATACTAATGGCCTGTCAAGAATTTATAAAATTAATTTTTAGTATTCAAAAAAAAAAAAAGGGAAATTATCTACTCATTGATTGTAGGTATTCATAGAAATCAAACCTGATCAATAGCAACTTGTAACTTTCTTGTAGCACCTAAAGTTGCTCTGCTTTCTGAAAGGAGATCTTTAAATGAGGTATCCAGCACAACATCATCAGCATCTAATTGCTTCATTTCAATGGTCATGTAGCTTAGCTGCCTCAGATTTTGCAAGATCTTGGTCCACCAAACCCTCTATCATGCCTGTAATGAGCCTACTAGACCCACTAGGAAGCTGTGCATCACACACAACATGTCAATCTATAGAGTGAAATGTACAATTGCTAGAAGATTATAAATAAATGTATCCATCGTAAATTTACTAACTTATTTCTTCCATATAAATATTATCTGCTCTTTAATATGTAAGATAATCACAATTTTAGAACATGTCTGTAGCTAAAAAGAAAGTAGTACATATATATTGCCCAAATTTTTCTGTATGTCACTTAGATGTAGTTTATTGAGTTTGTGAAGCTAGATAGGTAGACATCCCTGCGGAGTTGACTGACGCTTACATTTAGACTAGGTGCTGTGGATTGGCAGTTAACAGTACAAAATCGGAGAAAAATGTATATTAATACATATAATATAGATTTACATGGTTCTAATAGCGTCTTTATCTACGAAAAATGACAAACTTTCCACTATATCAATTAGGGTTACAAGAGATGACATTTATAAGTGATAAAATTTCAAAAAATACCTCTATACTCTGTATTATATGGTTCTAAAAATATCTCTATACTCATGTACCGTGAAGCTTTAAAGCATAGTCTTACATATAACTTTTACGTACAAGGAGTCTAAATTCATATTATAAATAGTGCATACATAATGGTATTAGCATTATCTCCGTACTCTCCTATGTATAGGAGGATTACATCTTTTGATATGCTTCTCGGTTAGTGAAAATACTCAATTTGAAATGGTAAGCCTACTATTAATGATAAATAATATCTACAGAAATAATATTGTCAAAGCTTATAAGTTAAATTAGCTTGAGAGTAATATTGACTTTGGAGTAGAAGTTAATAGAATAACATGATATATGTATAAGTAATTTGATTAAAAGACCTTTTGAAAATCTAATTTTAGAAATCTAACTTTATTTAATTTTTGACCTTATTTTTGATAAAAATGTCATTATTTTCTAAAATAGCTCTTTCAATTAAAAGAAATGTAGGATACATGTATATATTAAATATATTTCTTGTTCAAATTAGTTATTTTTCAAGAGAAAGATTACATTTATGAAATTTAGAATTATTTAAGGGTTTTAACCAACATTACTTTATGTATTACCTTTGGAGAGAAGGAGTGATGCTGGATGTGATGTCTTCCCAGAGCATTGGAATAAAGTGCAGTAGATCTGTCACCCCATTAGATGGTTGGGTGATATACATAACTCTACCAATACCTAAATTTATTTACTTCCGTCTTCCTTTCTTCAAGGCTTTGTGGACAAATATCGCATCTCTTTCTTTGGGTCTTCATTCATCCACAAAATTCATTGCTTGTTATCAAACATTTATTATACAGTTATATAACTCATGCATCAATTCTTACACAATTATTAATTGGTAAGTTCTACTAATTAATCAAGCCCAGGTCAATCGCATTTTTCTAATTAAGATTGAATTTGAGTTGATTAGTCAAGTTAAAGTCGAGTTGATCAAACTGCTTAATTCAAAATTCATTTACTGTTTTCCCAAAAACTTTCTTTATTAACTTAAATAAGATTTTTTTACTTCTATTGATTTACATAGTACATTGTAGTACTTTTGTTCTTACAAGAATTTAACTGAGATCTTTCATAACTCCTATCTCACCTCTTGCCGCTTGAGCCAAGTCTTAATTATATAAGAGAGAGTTCAAAGAAAATAGGATAATGAGAGATCATTATCATTTTTTTACTTCTATTGACTTTGCATAATACATTGTAGTACTCTCTTAACTCCTATCCTACCTTCTTTGCCGCTTGAGCTAAGTCTTAACGGCATCCATAATGCTTTAAATTTATTATTTCTTTATATACTTCTAGAGGGTGGATTACGAAATGAAAAAAACTAAGGGTTTGTTTCTTTATAATTTTTGAAAACTATTTTTTGTTATAAAAAAATAAGGACTACAAGAAAAACACGGAAAACACGTTTCGTTCCCAATCTTTTTGTTCTAAAAAACACAGAGAATACAAAACACTTAATTAAGAGAATAAGAAATTTTCAAATTAAATCAAATGAAGTTTTCAATTTTTTCAAACTAAAGAGGCTCTAGTTGCCAAATTTTTTTGTTATGTAAAACAAGACTAAACACAAAAATACTAAATTTGAAGAACAAAAACAGCTTCAAAAATACAAGCCAAAATGGTATCATATCTCGATTTTCAAACTATTATTAAGAATCATTTATAAAAAATAGTAATCTAAATAAGCTCTTACCTATTTACTAGTACTTGATTTCTAAGTATACAAGTTATTCTACTAGAATAATAGTCATAAAGGACCATATCATTTGACCCTGCCCATCCAAACTATTTATTAGATATGCACTAGGGAACTAACACTCTAATCATATTGAATAGATATAATTATAACCAAAGTCAAACATCCTGATGAATTGGGGCTAAGGTATGAACACAAAGCACTCCAAGAACAATCTTCAGAAAGTTTAGACTTAGAAGACGCATTGATGATTTGACTTTATAAAGCAGTTGATGTTTCTTGATCTTTTCCTCTGGGCTGCATTCCAGGCCCCATTATCCATACTATCACGCATTCCTCCACTTCCTCCCTACCTATCCACAAAACAAAGAAAAATTTAACCCTGCTGGGTTTGAAACTTCATATAATCGTTACAGAATGGTTCATATGAGAAGTTTAGTGTCAAAGTAATTCAAGCTTTTACAAAAAATTATATTTATATCTATTTCAAAATAATCAATAAAACTAGTTTTTCACATTATTTGAAAATACGTTTTCTAATTAATCTAAAACTACGCTGATGAACGAGGTTTTAAGGTAATTTTAAAATCACATTTGGCACACGTTTTCAAAACCTATGAAAAACTAATTTAGTGGATTATTTTGAAAAATGCTACTATGTAATTTTTGGGAAAATGAATTACTTTGATGCTAAGTCTATAAACATGCAAAACTGAATAGATAAATGAAAGAGAAAAAAAGAAAAAGAAGAAGAAGAAAGACCCTGTAGCTTAGATTGGGTGTCTCTCACAATCTTGGGTTGAGAAGGAGCTGAATTAGGCAGTACAAGTGTAGGCCATTTTTTCACGTTCTGCTTTGTAACCTAGAGACAGACTCAACTTTTATATAGGAAATTCTGTTATTGGGCCAATTTTAGATAGAACTCAATTTTGTGTCCACTTTACCTTGTCTTCTTTCCATGGGAAACATCGAGAGTCAATACACCCAGAAAGCACATTACAATTCCACCTCCATTCTTTTAAGTGATCTAGATGGCAGGTGATTCTGCTTCCAATTACTTACACATGTTGTTGCTTCACTTCTGATCTTGAGTCTATGATGTTGAAGTCAAAGGTTTAGAAGTTACTCTGCATTAAAGTAATATATGGTATTTTTCTACTCATTAGAGCCTTAATAAATGATCTTCCATTTTGTTTTAGTCACTTAATTAGTTTCAATCTATCATAGACCCTTTTCTAAGAGCCTCTTGGTCTATCACCAAAAAGCAGAATGACTGTTAATCTTATGTCAACTAGGGAAGAAGTTATTAGAGCCATATATGTGGCATAGACTTTCCTTAACCTTTGTAAATTCAAGCTTTAAAGTCATGAGCTCTCATCGAGTATAAGCAAAGCAAACAATGCTTCTTATATTGATTAAACATGCACTCATCACATATGGTGTCACGTCCTTATCCTCGCCTGGGCGAAGAGAGAGGGTGCGGCTCGAGACTGAGACTCCTTAACCTGCTTTCCTAACATTGGTGGGCCTATTTCATATATAATTTAATAATGAAATACAACTTGTACTATGACCACCGTAGTGGTGTTTAAATGTCCTATATATACATGTCTGAGTCCTAATGATTTGTACTAATACAACCCATCATTAATAAACGCTTACATTTACATTCAAACCAAAATCAAAACCTACATTAGGTGACTCCATTACTGTGTTGGTCTTGTTGTATATGTGAATGCCCTTTATATCCTTCAAGACTACACGATGAAACACCCATGCTAAACTTATAACTTAGTGGGAAATGTATAATGTATGACCATTTGAAGTGGTCTAATAATTACAAGATATATAATATAATGCATGTTTAGTTTACGCAACCTAATTCTTATCACAGAGTTTTCTATATATATAATTTTATAATGTGGTTTTCATATCTCTCGTGAAGAGTTCAGAATAGATGATCTTGTATAGAATAGCCCATAGGTACAATATGGTATTAGAGCTTCGAATCGATTACTTATGCTTTCTTATTGTTCATTATTCAGATTATTATCATATAAATGTTTGTCTGTATAGACTAGTAACAATGAATGATAGGGACACAACACAATAGGTACCTGAAGGTACAATACAATACTGAATAGAGACGTGCCTGCCCATGTAACAGAAGTGTCGTAGCACTAGCAGGAGGGCAAAGATCAACAAAGACGCGTCTACCCACATAATGTGTAAGCCGAGCACTAGCGGGTGGAGGTCGCCGTTGCACTGATCAAAGGTGCCTATTTATTCACTATTCGGTCTTATGGAGACATACAATTATATATATTATTGAGCTTGTTATATTATTCCTTTATCACTTAGCAAATAAGGTGAAATAAAGTTGCCTAACGACAGATCGATTTAGACAGCGGTTTCACAAGGCAAGTGAGATTCGTGAGCAATTCTTTATATACACTAGTATACATGTACGGACCCTTTCATTCACTTATTAGGATCCTCATTAATCCAATGGATATCGTTAGAATTAACTTGAAGAACAAAACAAACAGGTTGTAGGACAAGTACCAGGACTTAAACAATCCTCGAAAGTATCGTATTCAACCCTTCAAGATCGGTAATTCAACTCTTCAAAGACTCAGACTAACTTTCAATAACATCGGTATCCAACCGCCGCACCGCACTCAACTTTCAAGACGGTATCAGCATCCTCCGACCTTAAAACCACTTTGAGCATCGTACTCACCTTTAGTACCGGTACTAATATTCTTTGGACTAAAAGCAATTTTGAGCACGGACCACCGCGATTTTGCAGAAATAGCATGTTTGCCTCTTTTCACACGAAATTTCCAACCAAAACCTAAAACCTCTACAAAACTGAACTAAAACAAACAAAAATCACTTTATACAAAGATAGGGTTCTTCTAACCCAAACATAGGCAAAGAAAGAGTTAGGAGGGTTTCCTAACCAACAAATCCATACTTTCCATACACAAAACTAAACAAGTATCCATACATATAGGTTCCATACCTTGATTTCTTCTCTACTTCTTTCCCTTCCCTTTGCTTGAACAATTGGAAACCTAAAATGGCTTCTTCTTCAAACCGTGAGTCTCTAGCTCCTGCTAAAACAAATTTGATGAGAACTTGTCTATTCCAAGACAAGTCTATCTTATCCCCACCCTGGTTTAAGCCTGTTTGGTCCAAATTTCCATTATTTTGCCTAAATTCTCTATTCCTGCTATTTTATTACTTATCTTTCTATTATTTGGTAAAACTAACTTATCCAATTCCTACAATAACATATCATCTTCTTGTGTTATGACCTTTAGGTTCCTATTTGACAAATTGGAGCAAATTTAATTTTTCCTGACTTTATACTTAATTTCAAAATGCAAAATTTACTTATATTGAGATTCTAAATATGTAATAACTACTAGGTATAATTCGAGGTGTTACAACCCTCCCCCCTCGAAAAATCAATGGGAATTCATACTTAAATAAAAAGTCAGAGTATCGGTGGTCTCATACATTAACTCCTTTTTTTCACCCTCAATATCTCAGACACACCCATTCTTGTATTAATCAACCTCATGTTCTTCATACCATAGTCAATTGTCTCCATTTCGACTAATTGTAATTTCTTGTAACTTAATATCATCTTTCTCGAGCATCTATGATCATCCTGTTTAAATCGTGTAGCTCTTAGTTGAGCCTACTGCCCACTACATTCAAATCTCCATGCATAGTGTGTTTCAAAGACAAACAGAAATTGTTGTTCTTCATTTAATATATTCACACCACATTAGCTTTTCTTAAGGTGGTATTAAACTATGCAATCATAGTCCTTAAATAACTCTTAGCCACCGACGCTGTCTCTCAAGTTCAATTCCTTCTAAGTTACGATACTTAAGACTCTTATGATCTGTAAACATTCTAAGCATTTTCACCTTATAAGTAGTGCCGAGCATATCTCTCGGGATTTACCCGGTCCTCCTTAGAGTCTGCGACTCAAAGCTGGCAGCCCTCACAACCATTTCAAGAAAACGTCATTTATATAATCGAAATTATATCTGACATTGGTCCGTATCGATACCATGTACATTTACTTATGACAAGTCAAAACATTTGCAGGGTATTGTTTTCTTATCACAAATAATCTATAGCTCATGCTTGATATCCAATCCATTCCCAAAATCAAATCAAATTCCATGAAAAGGCAAAGCAATTTGTATATTCTAAATTATAATTCCTCGACAGTTTTATAACATGTTTAGGGTATAATAGAGGAAAAAGTAAATTTTTTCCGGAATAAAATAATACTAAAATAAAATAAGCAACATCCTGAATCATTATAAGAGTTAAGGGGGTACAAGTAATTTACTAATCTTAACTCAAGGGTCATAACATAAGCAAGAAGATATGTTAAAGGAACAATAATAAGTTATAATTGCAAATAAAAGGAAAAGAAAGGACCAAATAGAAAAAGTAAAAAAGTAAGCCAAAATTTGATAAAGCCACATGGATTTTAAGAAAATCCTGCTTTTGGCCTTTGTTAAGGCAAATCTTTATGAAGAGAAGAGAAGAGAAGAGAAAGAGAAGAAGGAGGAAGAAAGGAAGAAGAGTAAGTTCAAGAAATCCAGTACTTGCTTGGAAGTATGAAACTATAGTATGAATTTTGTATGGAACTTGTTCAAAATACTTGTTTACTAGGTTAGAAAATCCTAACTTTCAATACATATGTATTTTCTTATTATTCTGCTAGTTTCAGGTTTTGTTCTTTGAAATGGTTTAATTCGTTAAAGAATTCCAGTTGAAAATGCACAAAAACTAGCCATTTCTATTTTTGTTTCACACCCTACACTCTAGGCAGTAGATTCACTCCTAGGCGGAGTTCACGACCTAGACCCAAGATAAGGTTTTTGCATCTTCCGGTCCAATTTAGGGAGTAGTAGAATGCTCGCCTGAAGTAACCTCTCTCGCCTAGCGCACTGTAAGCTCCGCTTTAGTTCCTCTTCCGCTTAAGTCTAACGACCGTCCATTGGATTAATAAGGATCCTAAGGTTGCTGAGAATGAAGTGGTATGAAAAATATTCGCACTCGCTGCCTCGGCGCCAGCGCGGTCATGGCAACATTATTTCTTGCCTCATTTATAATGTGTTTAAATGTAGTGTTATTCCTTTCGTTAAGGGATGAAAGATAAATGTGTAATCAAGGCATATAGAAAAACGTATAAATGTTCCAAACAATACAAGAATAAGATTACAAATGATAAGAAAATATCGCGATACGATTAGTCGATAACAATAGTTATTTGGGATATGGAAATATGGTATTGCAAATGAAATAAAAGAAAAAATTACTCATTTAGAACCTAATAGAGGGATAGATGGGCATGCTTATTAGGGAAACAAGTCCAGCATTATCGATCACAATTGCTTTTGGCTTCACATAAATACTTCTTCAGTTCTTATAGTATGGTCATTGTCTCGCATAGCGATACTGGGCCATTCTTCTCGGGGTCTCTTTATAGATGGTCATTGTCTCATATTAATGATAACAGCGCCTCTTCGGGCTCCTTATATGGTCATTGTCTCAGATGAATGATAATGGAAGATATCTTATTCCTTATGGCCATCAGTTCAGATAATGATTTATAAGACTATTTCGTCCTTATAGTTCTTGTATCCACTCTACATTTGTGAAAATAGAAAATAAGATAAATGATAAGAATATGCAAATGACATGACATAATATGAGAAGCATAGCATTGCTATGTGATGATACGACACAAAGGATAAGCATACAGAAGCAAAATGTAAATGAAACATGATAGAAATGTAAAGCCATGATAAGATGAATAAGTATGATATATGTGTAGAAATACATCTATAAATGATATGTCTGGAAACATGAATAAGCATGTGTAAATGTAAATGAATGTTGTGTTATATGCAGTTGTCTAATGTGTGATGACCCTTAATAGAGGGTCATCCATATGTATTATTTCCCACTAAGCCATGTTTAGCATGGGTGTTTCATCCGTGTAGGTATTGTGAAGGTGAACTGGGGTGTCTTGGTCAACTACATTAGCAACCAAGGCCAACAACACACCAATAGGTGCCCAACAAGACCTTTTCGTCTATTTTTATATGTTTCGCTTTTGTAAGCAATGTAAAATTTGTATATGTTGAACACTCCATTTATGGAGTTTTGAATATATTTTGTAATCGTTTCTGCTGCATTATATTTCAAGTTAAATAAGCCACACATAAATGAACAAGCATGGTATGGTAAAAAGCAGTGATGGCGCGCGAAAATGAGTTAATTCTAGCCTGGGAGCCATAAAAAAAGAAAAAAAGAAAAAAGGGCATCACACAATCAAATCGAGCGAAAACTCTCTCTATCATGGCCCATTAGAGGATCGCTTTTATACACTCCTTCGTTGACTCTAACACTCAGCCTCGTGAGGATCGTAACACGCATGCCATGCTAAAGGCTCTATCCGATGGCCATTTATCACCAATCGTTCAATGCATATATAAGAATGTAGAACCTCGGATCTATCAAAGTGATGCATTTCCATTGTCATAAAGAGTGAAATTCACCCGCAATCACCCTGGTGCAATCCCGATCTTCACAAGCCTCAGAGTGATAAGATTGCTTTAGCTGTAGTAGTAGGGTGATTTGGCCATCTCCTATACAATACCTCTTCCTTACTGTCCTAAACTACCTTGCTCTCTACCTCTAACACGAGTCACTGGAGGTACATTTGATCCTCCCTTGCTATTTCCTTGAGGATTTCTAGAAATTCTCGAACCTTGCGGACAATTTGCTATCAGATGGTCCATGCTTCCACATCGGAAACACCCCCCAGTTACCCATCTGCAAATACCAAGATGACGTTTATGGCAGTGCGGGAATTCGGGTCTTTCCTCTTGTCCGATTGAAGTACTACCACCGAATCCTCGCGGTCATGGTAGGTCCTTGTCTCTTACTCTCTGTAGCAAGAATCTGTAATCGATTCAATAAGATTCTCTAGCTTATTTATCAAGGAGGAAGCCACTCGGGAACTTTCTTTCCTCGACTTCTTTCATGACTTTTTATTTTTATTCTCTAAGCTCAATCGCTTGGTACCAAATAATAAAACTCACTACTTGTAACGGCTGTTACAAATGGAGAGGTACTTTCTTTATGGATTCCTTTAGGCCATCCTCAAACCGCCTTACATCGGAAAGCTCTCGTAAGAACTAATCCCTGTGCATACTACAAGGCAAGCAATTCTTTCTCATATTCCGCCTCACCTAGTTTCCCTATTTCAAATTTAAATTAAGCTCTAATTTGGTCTCTTTATAGTCATTAGCGCATACTTTGTTCGAAACTCTTGGACAAAGAAGTCCTGCTGAAATTGAGTCTCGAAGCAATGGGATTTCTTAAGACTAACTTCCACTAATCATGTTACACTCATGTAGTAGAATGAGGATCGCACATTTGGCTATTTATTCAGTGGACATTTTACTGGCTTGTGAGCTTCTGTAATTCTCAAGCTAAAACTCGGCTTTATTTAAATTCTTCTAAATTTGTACTATGAATTCTTTTCTACTCCATGTTTTCTTATAGAATCAATCGAGCCAAAGGGTCGTGAGTCGGGCTTCTAAGATCTTTGCCATATCCCGAGAAATTTTAATAACGTCAGCTTGAAGCATCTTCACTTTCAACGAGTCGACAACTGGTGAGACATATGGATCAAGATCTATAGGATTGACGCTTTCAACTATTTCCTCTGCAGCTTCCTGGGATTGATCCATTCTAGACAATATACAAAACAAGGACATCCGCATTAGGCCAACACAATACTATGTAGGTACATTTTTAACTCCATTAAGTTTTAGGCAAACGCCTCAAACCTAGTCTCCGACAATTACTCAAATCAATGTGCTCCTACCCCTACTTGCGATGAGAGGGATGCGTCTGATCAGGACTCCTTAACCTATACTCCTTCTAACATTTAACCCATTTCATATAGCACTTCATAATGAAATACAACTCTGTACTACTACCACCATAGTGGCATGTTTAAAATGTCATGTATATACATGCCTCTGAGTCCCATTTACTTCATACTTACACAAATTCCAAGATTACAAAAACCCTTTACATTTATATTCAAACCAAAAATCAAAACCTACATTAGGGTGACTCATTGTTTGTTAGCCTATTGTATGTAATGTCTCTGATGTCCTCTTTAGTACCCACACCTGATGAAAACACCAGGCTATGCTTATAGCCTAGTAGAAAATAGATATTGTGTGATGACCACTTGAAGTGGACACAATTATAGGATACATATAACATACCGATATGTCAAAGCCATATATAACGAATTCTTATCACAGAGTTTCTCTATATAGCATACAATTATCAGAATGTAGTTTTCATATCTCTATAGGAGTTCACAGAGATTCTGATGGAAGGTACTTGTATATACAAACAAAACAAAGCAAAACTAATTACTTATGCTTTCTTATTGTTCATTATTCATTCTTATCATATAAATGTTTCATCAGACAGACTTAGTAAATAATGAATGATAAAGCATTACGCATGGACAATACAAAGATAGTACTAAATGTAGACATGCTTGCCCATGATAATGTATACCCGTAGAACTAGCAAGAGTGTCAAGATCGAACAGGAGCATGCTCGCCTACAATGCATGGGTCGAGTACTAGCAAGAGTGTCGAAAATCGATCAGAGGTGCCTATTCATTCGCTATTCGGTCTTGAAGTATATACAATTATATATTTCATCGAGCTTGTAATAATATTCTTAATCACTTTAGGCAAATAAGGGGTAAGAAACATAGTTTGCCTAACGATGATCGCTTAGACGGCGAAGCCCGCTTGATGGGTAGTATGGTTCAGTGAGTAATTTTATATACACTTGTATACATGTACGGACTCATTCATTCATTTCTATTAGAATCTTCATTAATCCAATGGATGATTGGGAATTAACGGATAAAATATAACAAAATAGGCCAGAGACGTAATTCCGACCTTAACAACTTTGAGTATCAGATCAACTCTCGAGTACCCAGATCTTCAAGATCCTCTCTAGACCTTTAAACCACTTTGAGTACCGGCATCAATTTTCAAGACTTAATCAATATCCCTCTGGACTAAAATAGCTTTGAGTATCTGGTGACTAACTTCAAAAGATCGGTACTCACCTCATCTTTTTTGCAAAATGGCAGTTTACCTTTTCACCCAAAAAGTTCCAACCAAAACCTAAAACCAACCACAAAATCGAATCTGAAACCAACAAAATCACTTTATACAGTAGATACTGCTCTTCAACCCAAACATAAAGTAAAAGAGAGAGTTGAGGGTTTCAACCAACAAATCCATACTTTCCATATACAAACCTCAACAAGTATCCATACATATAGGTTCCAGTATTCTTTGATTTTTTCTTCTACTTTCCCTTCCTTTTATTGAACAATTGAAACCCAACAATGACTTCCTTCTCTTCAAGCCATAGCCCTAGCTCCCAAAGCAAACAAAAATTACATGAGAATTTGTCTCATTCCAAGACAAGTTTGGTTGTATCCCTTAATCTGCCGAAGGCCATGTTTGTCCATACTCATTTTTTTTTGCCTTAAATTCTCAACCCTTTCCATTTGGGTCATTTATCTTCTATTATTTGCAAATCAATCCTATCCAATTCCTACAATAACATATCATCTTCTTGTGTTATGACCTTTGTCCTCATTTCAAAATTACCACCTTAACTCTTTTCCACTTTACACTTAATTTCCAAAATGGAATTTTATTTACATTTGTACTCCTTAAACATGTAATAACTATTAGGGTATAATTCGGGATGTTACATATGGTTTTAAATTTGCTCCCTAACCTTAGGTGGAAACTTGTTTGATCTCGTAATCCCAAGCTTGTTTGACCTTTAATCCCATAGAATGGGATTGAGGATTTGTTTGTACCCATAATATCATAGAACACAACAAAAATGTAAAGTTTGTAAAAGGGGATGTTTGTCACATCCTATATTAGATAGTAGAGAAAGCACAAGATTATGCATGACCTCTTTGTAGATATCCTTAAATCAGAATAAATTCTATTGGGTCAAGAGTAACATGGTTGGATATGAATCATTATAAACAAACATCATTTAATTAAAATAGAGGGCATGAAGTGAAAGTTTAAAATTGAAATATTCTAAACCCTTCAAATTTTTATTTTTATTTTAAAATTTTAAAATTAATTAATTGATCACAATACTAATCCTAATCTCTTGAATCATAAATGTAATATCCTAAAATTAATTAAACTGATTTAATTACTACTTATACTAAGACATGCAAAAGTTTAATATTTCATATTGGTTGAGGGATTTATATTAGCTTAGGTGTTTGAGTGTGTATATGATCTTACTGCTTGGTCTTAGCTTTATAGGTTTGATATAACTTTGCTTGGTGTTGACATGAGCATGTACGAAAAAGAAATATATAGACATCATAAAAGTACAGTAATAAAATGGGAGTAAGTGATAATTCCATTTTAATTTAGCTTGAAAAGATCCCTTTAAGGACCTACAAAACAATATCTAGAAGTAATGGTAATTTAGAAATTGTCTTTCTGACAACTTGAATACAAACTTATTATTCCTCATTTTTCAAATTTTAAGTTTTGGAATATTATTCTTTTCTAGACCTATTTTTTTTTTTTTTTTTTGACATCTTTTCTAGGACCTACTAGAATTCATATTTGAATAAATTTAGATATCATACCTTTTTTAGTCATCAAACATCATTGTTGTTATGTATTACTTTTACAATTTCAGTGAGAAATATATCCCTTTAGGTGAAAAATATCACAAAATCTAAATCAAATTTGAAAGAAAGGTTTTTTTCTTCTTTTAAATTAGATCAATCTAGAGATAACCAAGGTAATCTTTTGTTTTTTACTAATGTTTTATATAACTTTTTCAATTTCACGCAAATAGAACCAACAGTATTAATTATGAAGCTATTTGTTTTTAATATTGTATTTATTAAGCATTGAGTTGTTTGTTTTATATGCTAAAATCAACATCTTAAATATGGCTAAAAAATAACTTAACTCCAATACTTAATTATATAATGATAATTTACTTTTTATTATTATGATAAAATGCAAACATTTGTACAATATTTTAACATATTTTATAAAAAAAATTAAAATAGAAAATTATTATGATAAATAATTTAATAATATCATTCTTATAAAATAATTGATATATTTATTTTATATAACAAAATAAAATATATATAAAATTAATAATTTAAAAACTAGATTAATGATACCTAAATTAAATTAAAGTAAATACATGAATTCAATGCATATTTTCAAATATCTAAAATATATTTTAAAATATCTAGTACATTTTGAACAATCATAAAAAGAAGATCGAAATGAAAAATTAATTGAATACTGGAATAACTTATTTGCAATCTTAAAAGTAAAACAACCTAATTTATGAAAGCAAAATCAAAATGAGAAACAAAATAGTCGTAGATCATTGAGAACTATGATTTATTCATTGTAGTTGAACCATTGAAAAAGCTTAATCATAGCCTTCATGCTAAAACAATATAATTTGTTTATTTATTTTATTTGTTTTTATTAATTTTTTGAAGTTGTTTTTGTTATTTGGCTTTTTTCTATTTAAAATTTTTAAAAAAAATTAAAAATAAGAGTCATCACTAGATGAAAAATAAAACAGCCTAATTTCTAAAAAGCAAATTGTATCTAGAAATAAGTTAAAAAATAAAGAAACCCTAAGTTTGATTCAAAAGTAATTAGATCACATTGAAAAGTAATTGTTTTAACTTAACTGCTAGCTTCCAAATATAAATCATTATAAATCTTATTAAGATTTCATTTGATGTAATGATTTCAAAATAAAAGTAATCTGCCTATAAGCATGGCAGTAAATATAGTCCAAAAGTAATCTGCCAACTCATGCAGTAAACTAAAAATCTTGCTTGGTTATAATGACCAGGACACTGCAACACCTAAATATTGGTATCAATTAATTTGGATTTATACTATAGTGACAAGGAGAGATAATCCTCAAATATTAGTCATGATAAAATATTCTCTTATAAATGATTAGCAGGATGCTTCTGACCTAATGATAGGCACTAATAAATTCATGGTGTGTCTTACACCAATAAAAACACCTAAATCAAACCAGGGCAAGTAGAGATGATTGTAGTGAGCAGGCGGGTATGGTCCCCATACCTCTTCTGTTGAATCATAATTTTTTACCCCCAGATCCAGGATTTTATATTATATCTGGGATGTCAGCATTGCAATAAATTAATAGTATACAAAAAAAAAATTGCATAATTTATATCTATCATATTTTTTCATTTTATAGGTCATAAAATTCAAAAAATCACATCCTATTGCAATGAAAAAATATTAAAGTATGCTCCAACATCTTGACAACTAATATCGGAATGGGGGAATTATGCTTTGCTGTTAGAGGAAGCCTCGTGACGCCTAAAAACTGGGGTCCTGCTGACTAAATCAATAACCTCGCTGGAATTAGGCTCATAGCACACTCCAAGTCTTTGTACTCAAACGAGTAATTAATTACTTCAGGGGCACCGAGTTACTGACACCACTTCGAAACGCCCTTTCTACTACAACTCATTCATCCACATTACGCTGCAAATAAGGAGAATAATACACTAAAACAGTCCTAAGAGTCTGGTCACAATTCCTCTACCATTGTATACCCGACTATATTAGTAATAGTCCAAAAGAATTTAATTACAAATCTTTTATACAAAACACATGCTAGAACAAGCTTGTCTCAACACATTTTACAAAAATGATTTATCAAGGCCACATGTCGGACTCCTTCGCAATCACGGTCTCTTCTGAGCGCCCATACCAATGTAGACCGTAAGTAATCCAAAGGGTTATCCCATAAAGGTGAGTTTCACGCCTAGTAGAGAATACCTTCAAAGGCTACTCAATTAAGTTCATGCAAATGTTCACTCAACATTTACTCACATTCCAACAAGAATACGCTAATTCCCATAAGGGAATCCTACATGTCATTCCATGAAATGAGATACTACCATGTACCATGCGCCCGAGTCCTCATCGACTTCACAACGCCCCAAGCCCATGTGATAAATAAGATTTTCGGATGACATCCAGAATGATCATTTTCAAAACAAATTTTATTTGTTTATAAACCAAAAGCTTTTTGGATGTTACATCATAATGATAATTTTTTTTTTCAAAACTATGAGCCTTTTTGTGGGTAGCGGGTTTTTGGTGTCCCACTGCGGGCTCCGCAAACCTAGACACTTTTATGGCCTTTCATCGCTAAGGACTATGTCTGACCATAATTGGCGGGCTTTTCACCCGAGGAAGGATCTATCCTTCTGCTGATATCAAAGACATATTTTCTTTACCATTTTAATCAATAGTGCGATCATGGTTTGTCCATTTACGAGCCCACCCAATCAAACACCAAACATAAGCACAATTTACAACCATGCACTCACACCCATTTAATGCGATGTCCTGAAGACATATGCAATGGCTGTGTCATTGTATTGTTATGAGTATGTCATATGCATAATGAATTCTATATGACGCATTTACATACCATATTTTATACTTAGTATCATGGATAACTATATCAACCACATATAATTTACATCCATCCATGTTAATATATCAAAACACGCAAATATCAACATAAATTTGCACATAGTCCAGCATGTCAACACAACAAACATTCCATACACAGGTTATAAAAACATGCCACAACAGCCCACACTCTAAGTCACAATCTAGCCTCGTAACTCCCAAAACTAGCTACCACAGGCCACAAGGCTACCATGAATCGCCATAAATGCTTGAATTGGGTTCAATACAAATTCTTTGAAAGAGAATGAAATGCCCAAAGATGAGCACTAAATGCCATTCACTAGCATATGGTTAGATTCGACTCAAAGAAATTCTATGAGTTTAAGAACGCGCGGAATCAAGTTCGTAAGAGAGTATATGGTCGCCCAAAGTTGAGTACACACCAAGAGCCACAATACGCCATGCCACCCATGAAGAAGCGCGGTCTGAGGGTTGCCATGAGTACTTTGGTAACTCGTAATGCACCTCAACCCAAATTCGCTCGAAAGAGCTCAAACTGCCACAAACTCCGTCCCATGCCATTAACATGGCACAACAAGGTTCCAAAATCAGCCTAAAACAATAGCCCAAAGGCTAGAAATAAAACCAAAGAATCCTTGCCTCTTGAAGTGTAGCCCTCGTTGAATCTCTCCGCACTTACTCCCTCGTTTAACGAAGCTCAAATGTTTAACGCTATCGAATCGAGGAAGAAAACCACGGCCTTCTTCCTCTTCTCTTTCTTTCCTTTTTTTCTTTTCTTTCTCCTTTCTTTCTCTCATTTCCCTTTCCTTCTCTTCCCTTCATTTTCTCCTTTCCTCCCTTTCTCTTATTTCCTCTCCATTTCCTTCCGAACCTGTCAGGAAATCCACCCTCCCCACATTTATACACCCATGCATGTTGACACATGGCTTGCCATTTTCACACACATGGCCTTCTATGTGTCACCCGACACATGATGCTCGAAACATGAAATTTTACTATCTGAATTCAAACGAATTCACTTGGGCAATTAAATTGCAGAGACAAACCCAATGGTAAGATCCGTTTCATATCCAAGATCTAGAAAATTCAAGGCTTTCTAACTTGTATGTATCCACAAATCACTATTTTGCCTTTTTTTTTCAAAAATTTTTAATTTTTCTCAGGTTTTACATTCTCCCTCCTTACAAGAATTTCGTCCCGAAATTCACACACACATATACTTACTATCACATGCATATGCAACAGTCATTTTCATTATCAAATGACTAAACATCATACTTTCATCCTCGAATAAGAAAGGATCGAGTCCTCAGACTCCCATGTCATTTCCCTCCACTTCTTGGTGTGCCGCTCACAATACCTTACTAGCTTCACGATCTTGCCGCAAAACCCGATCTCTACTTATCTATAACACGACAGTGCCTCTCAAAGGTCTTAATCAGATCTATAATAAGCTCACCCCAATCCACTACATGAGCCGGGATACGGAGTGTACCGAGCATGGAGACATGGAATACCGCATGAACACTTGATAAACTCGCGGTAATAACCGAGGCTAACAGCCCACCTGGTTTAGTATCTCAGCGACCGATAAACCTCGTGATGGCTCATTGTTGAATCCTGACTACCTCTCTTGCATCACCTCTGTTACGGATCTGAATGTTCCAACCTCAGAGGTCGCCTTCTCGCTTATCTTATAGCTCTTCTATTGGCCTCACGGAGTAGTCACATCCGTATCAAATCCACCTTCTTAGAGGTGTCTCTAACCAATTATGGACCAATGGTGGATCTCTCTCCCACCTTCGTCCAACAAACCGAAGATCGACATGGCCTCCCATATAAAGCCTTATAGGGTGACATTTGTATGCTCGCCTGATAATTGTTGTTGTAGGCGAATTCCACTAAGGTACATGCTCTTCCCAGCCACCCTTGAGATCCAGGATGCATGCCCATAGCATGTCCTCTAAAATGACCGTCCGTTTGTGGATACAAAAGTAAAGGTTCATCATCAATTGCATCCCCATTACTGAAACTCCTCCCAAAACGAGCCATAAACTCGATCCTCATTCGATATGATAGAGACTAGCACTCCATGTAAACTGCATCGACTCGATGTACAACCTGCAAAATTCCTCCGGAAGGTGAAGGCTGGGTCATCCATACAGCCAAAAAATGTGTCGACTTGGTGAAACAACCCATTATCATCCATATCGCATCATGCTTCCGCGATGTCCGTGGCAAGTGAGTCACAAAATCCATTGTGATATGTTCCCACTTCCACTCTGCTACCTCCAATGGCTGGAGTAGCCCTACTGGCCTCTGGTGCTCAGCCTTTATTTGTTGACACATGAGGCATCGTCAAACGAAATCCCCAACGTGTTTCTTCATTCCACTCGCAATATCATGCATTTAAGATCTCGTATATCTTTCGTACACTGATGCACAAATAAATAGAGAGCAATGGAACTCCTCGAGGTTCTCTCTCTCACCCAAGCTAACTAAGGAACTAAGCAACCTGTCCCCTCAGATCAAGACTACCATCACCGTGATAGCCCAAAATGCCGTCACCCATACCGATCGTACACCGGTCCTGATGGATAACATCTCGATCCCATCCTTAGACTCAATCACTCTATCAATAGTGGAAGATGTAAATACTAAACTCCCAAAACACTCAACTCGACACCGTGATTATAGTCCAAATCGCTCACAAATCTCGAGCATTTTCCACTCCCGGAAGCTATACTTAGCCACAAGATTCTCGTGATTCTTTGATTGAGTACGCCCACTACATTTACTCTACTGATGTGCAATGCAAAGTGAATTCATAATCCTCCAGACATCGATCCATCCGTGGTTGCCTGTGCTGAGGTCCTACCATTGTGTAAAGATATACTCACTTTTATGGTCCGAGAATACTTCGAATCGTTTCACTATAGATAGTAGCGCCAAATCTGGCGAGTGACTATACCTAACTCCATGTCATGTGTGTGACTCGGGCCGTGGTTCTTTAACTCCGAGAACCAGGTTATAACCCTCCTGCATCGCTGGCCAAACATATCCTGTACCCTCGTCCCAGACGACGCAAAGATACTGTACATTTGTCCTCTTTCCGGATCTACGACATGAGGCGGCAAGCCTCCTTTAAATTCCCGAATGCCCGCAGACAAGTCATTCCATCTAAACTCGACTGCCTCCGTCAATCTCACATAAAAGTAAATTAATCGAGAAGTCTCAATGAACCTCCCTTCAGAATACTTCGCTAATCCTAAGAAATCGCGATCTCAAAGATTGACTTTGGTCCTCCTAACTCATAATCGTTCTTTCACCTTCCGGTCCACTGACATACCCGGAGTCATAATTACATGTCCTAAGAATCTCACTTTATGAAGCTAAAAATCCGCACTTATCGAATCTTCGCAGATAACCAATGTTCTCTATGGCCTGAAGAACAATCCTCAAGTGATCCCTTGCGTTCTTCCGACTGGAGTAGATCAAGATGTTAAGCCAATGAAGACTACTACAAACTAGTCTAGATAGGCAGAATTGAACACCCTATCTATGAGATTCATAATGCTGGTGCGTCATTAACCAAGGGCATCAATACTATGGAACTCAAAATGCTTCAGACTTCGCCCACATCGTTTTAGGGATATCAGCCTCCCCTAACTCTTTAAATCGATGATAATCGTACGAAGATCATCTTGGAGTAGACTCAAGGCAAATTTCGCAATCATCAAATAAATCATCAATCATTGTGCTGATATTTATTCTGATCGCAACTCCTGCTCAATCGGCTTGGTGAGTCAACGCAGCGCTTGAAGGGTCTTGTCTTTTCTTAGCAACACCGAGCGCCTAAGGTGAAGTGCTTGGCCCAATGAAACCTTTGTCCAATACCCTGGGATTCGACCTTGAGTTCCCGCAACTCAACTGTGCCATCTTATGCGGAGTGATAGAAATGAGCCGGCGTACTAGGTAACTCCAATCGTGAAGTCTACATCCCTCTCGCTGAGGTAATCCCAGAATCATCCTAAAAATCCTCACCTACAAACTACCTAAGGTAACCTAACTCCCGCTCCCGCCGGGTTCTCTATGGTAAGGCTTGCCACCAACCTATCAACTTGCTGCAATTATGCTATCAGAAATGTATACGACGGCGTAAAGCATCGCGGTTTATCCCCTCGGAAACATAACAACACAAACACCATTATGTGTGTAGGTAACTCTCCTACTTCAGCCACAATCAATGACGACTGGAGTGCCATCAACTAATCCATCTCGAGGATGACATCAAACTGGCACGTCCATGACCCTTAGGTCCACACAAAGTGACATTATCCCCAAGATCCTAACCTGCTAATCCTGACATATTAGATCAACACTCACCCTACTTCCTAGGAAGAGCTCATGCCGTTCAAGTTTCTTCCAAGGTCTCAACCTTTAAGCCCGATTCTTTCACACATGATGCAACGATGAATGAATGTGATGCACCAAAATCAAACAGTATCCTTGCCCATAGGCGAGATAGCAGAAACATACCCTGAATAACCGACTAATCTGCCGATGAGTCCTAAACTCATCTATTTTTAATCAATTTTTCTGCCATATTTCTAGAAGTTATGAGTCATTTTAATGCTCAATCATGGAATATTCACCAACTTTTATATTTTGTGTGATTTAATTCGAAAAGAGAAAATTCCAGCAAGAAAAAGTGCACTATCAAGCAAGTGTAATATTTGTCGACTTAATTTCAGAATGTTGCACATAACCTCAATAGAATAAATGTGTTATGTCGAATAAGCAATTTATGTCACAACAAAGATCAAGATGAATCTAAGCTAGAAATCTAAGATTGAATACATATCCTGCCAACTCCGCTGGTGATTTACATACATGAGAGAGATTGGATCGAGAAATGTCAGACAAAGAAGTGAGTGTTTAGACACAAAGAAAATTAGAAGATAAAACTTTGTCGATAAAGACAACTCGCGTGACATTGATCAAGAAAATGGCAGCAACCTTAATACAAAATTTTTCAACTCACACGACACAAAGAACTAAAGATAGCAGAAGCTTTATTATGACATAAGAAAAACTATGTCATGATAACATTTAGAGTTAGCATTGAAAGGCAAGACAACTTTGTCGTGATGACAGAAGTTTTGGCGTCAGACAAAAATAACATAAGGTTGAGGTGAATTGGCCATGACAAAGAAACTATTGTCGCGACAAAGTTTCTGTAGTTAATTAAAAGACGAATGTTATGATGCAAAAAGCATGTCGCATACAATGAAGATCGGTTATAACTTTTATCGCACAATGACTGGCTAATGAAAGAGTTTTATCTCAATAATTAAATATATGTTACAACAATAAAGCGCAGAGTAAGAGAAATTCGCCACGCTAAAAAGAAAATTGCGTCTGAAGAAATGGAAGATAAATGAGAAAAGCTTTTACAAAGTTTTTACGTCACGACATCACGTGAGTCTATCGCGAGACAGAATAGTCTCAAATAAAGGTAAAGATAACAAGATTATGTCATGGATAAAAGAAAGTCTCTGTCATGACAATGTACTCCATGTAATCGTGAGAAATCGCTGAATAAAAGCAAATTATTGTTGCATAAAGGTCGAGAAGAATCACAAAAGTATGTCATAAAAAGATGAAGAGGAGAGAACGTATGACTGACGCGGATACAGGGCCGGCGTCACGGACATTTCCAAACGCAGAGCAGAGCGGTACCAAAGATGAAGAAGTTTTGTCGCAACAAAGAAACGGCGTCGGCCGTGACCCGGCAGCAAAATGGATAAGTCGCGGTTACAACAAAGTTTTTGCGTCGCGGACACAAGACACCGGCGTCAACACGCACAAAGACTAGAAAACTTCAAACAGGCATGCTTTATTATCGTTAAACATGCTGCAACAAAACTGGGCAAATATGCCACGGAAAATATGCAGCCGCCGTAATTACAGCCGCGACAGAGTCGGGAGCAAAAGATGAGAACTTGCGGTCATGATCAAACTCGCGTCGTGGACAAGTAGCCAATTGGCCAAAATTTTGGGATCCATGACTTGACCTTAGTTACCATCATAACATTTGAAAATCTATAAATAGATTTATCTAGGGTAACTTCTGCGCCCAGCTTCCAAAACCGTAACTTTCAGTCGGGAATCCTTTTCAGATATTATTTTTCTTTTCTTTTTTATTTTATTTTATTTTTTTCTTTTCTTCAATTAGTTTTTAGAGTGCACTTTAGTTAGTTTTTCTTGAATCAGTAAATGATCCTCGTATGAAGTTTCGAGCCGGTTTTCTCAGAATTCAGTTTTCACATCGTTTTGATTTAATGAATTTGAAATCTTGAATGGAGTCATCTATTTCTAGTTCTTGCAATTTTAAATAGGTTACTTGTGGTCAATTAGTCAATGTTTTGTAAAACTACTTGAAAGACCAGCCCAGATCCGGATTGATCATCGTTAATTATTATTTCGTTAACTGAAAGAATGTCATCGTTTCAAAATCCTAATTTATTTAAGTGGTTTTGTTCTCGTTGTTTGTTTATATTAAGAGCGTAAAATCTTAAAAATGGATGTGTATCTTGCTCGATTTCTAAGTAGCTCTCCGAGTGACATGAGATGGAGATTCCCCAAGAGTATGGGAGCAGCTGCATTTAGGGGTATGTTAATTAATATTATGGAAATCCAATGAATTGAAATACTCATCATAAATCATTATTTGATTTATGGTGTGAGGATTAGTCAAATGGATACACTTGCCTAGTTGATAAAAGGCTCTCCTTCCGTTTGATGAAGATCTGATCCCGTTAGCGGAGATCTAACTGATGAGATAGAGAATTCCTGTCAAACTGATGGATGATGCCAATTAAATCGGGGGAAGGTTTAAAACATCCCGCCATAGTGCGCCTTCATCTCTAAGAAAATTGTAGAAGTAACTATAAGGAAAATACCTGCATCTTAGGGAAAGATGATTATATTCCTACAGTAACTTATTAGACTCATGTCCGAAAGGGAATATGATCTCTAATTAATGAAATATGGTGAGAAATCCAAAGTTGAACATTTTCATCTTGATAAGTTCATTTCAAACTCATGACTCAACTAATGTTATAAAAATGATTTAAATTGATAATTATACATTGAACTTGATCTTTATGTTACTTACCCAATGAACTCTGTCCAATTATTTTAAATTTCTATATATAAGTTATAGAGTTTTATTTAGTTTTTACTTCTTAGTTTGAAACCAACCACTTTAACTTGAAGGTTCAAATAAAAAGGATTTTGGAGTAGCTACTGGTAATCAAGTGTTTAGATTTTCTATCAATCTCATGGGAACGAGATCCGATCAAATCCACTTTATTAGTTGAATGACTATGCACTTGCAATGATCTAGACCAAAACCCAATTTTAATTCAAAGCCTTCTCATCCAAGGAAACAAATATATTTATATAAAAATCATCAACAAGTTTTAGGTGTCATGGTCTGAATTGATCTATTTTCGTGGTAGTGTCGAGAATTGGGTGACCTTCTATTTTGGTCTATACAAAATCAATCAACATTCACCGCCTCAACAGGGTTGGATGTATGACACGCCCTAGGTTCCCCAGCCCTCCGCCCCGCTTAGGCGGCACAGGGTGCTCAGGCAAGACTCGAGATCGATATCGGTTCCTCCACCGTGACCGGTAAGATGAACGACTGTGTCTACGCATGTCCCATTGATGATTGGGACAACAAAGGTCCATAACTCTGGATCCCTACCAGGGGCAATCCCAGCCTGCGGTGCCGCGGTGTCGGGTGGCACTAGAAACACAATTTCTCCGCCCCCCGGGTCGGCTAAGAGCTCCCGACCGGCCTGCCCCGAGCAGTTACGACTTGAACTCGAATCCCTGGGTGGAATGGTAAAATTCCTCCGCTTCTTTCCCGAGCCACAAGAAGAGACAACTGGTTCTCCTTCCTCTTATCACTAGCACCCGCTCGATGCTCTCAAGGCCATTTACCTCCCCAACGGACATAGTCGTCACCATGAGTCAGCCAACTTAGGAGAAGTCCACAATCTTGCCTCGTATGGACACCTGCATCATCCTCAAATTTTCACCTCGTCATTTCTCGTATTACATCATCCCCAAACGCAAGCACTGGTGAATTTAGCCACGATTCAGCACTGTCGCAGCTCTGCCCAATCAGAAATTCTCGCGGCTCTTTGCACGTTTAGCGATCGGGAAAATCTCGCCTTATGAAGATCTCGCGGAACTCTCCCACTATCGCTTCCGCATTCTTCTGCTGAGGTCTCGACCTAATCCTGCACTATACCGGGATTCACTTTCTAGTTGGAAACTAATCAGTCTTATCTCATCGCATTGAGTGCAGATCTCCATAGCCTCTAATACCTTCCCTTTGACCGTTGAACTAATGGTCATTCACTCATCTGACATATCCTCCTCCCATGAATGTCAAAAATGATGTGCTTTAAACCTTCGAGGTCATTCGACTCCCTAACCCCCATCTACACTAGCCTCGTGAAATGGTGGCAATCGGTAGCACCCATAGCCTCTATAGCCATTCGTTGGTAAAGAATAGGTGGTGGTTGGCTATTACCCCGTGGACGACCTCTACGTCCCTATCCTCGAAATACACTATCTACACATGTCAAATAGAAATATGAGATTTCTTCTTTTTTTTTTTTTTCACACAATCAGGTTACATTATTACACAAAGAATTCATCAAATTTCCTCACAATGAATTCATGGTCTAAACCCATCATATCAAGCTTCCAGGGTATTCGAATACCTTAGCTCGATACCAAGTCAGTGACGCCCAAAATCTAGTGGGTCCTGCTGACCAAATCGGTCATGGGAAATTACTACCTTAGGTCATAGCACACCGCAGGTTTGGTACCTCAAACGAGTCCTAATTACTTCAGGGCATCGCAGTTACTCGGCACCACCTCAAAACATCCCTTTACAAGGACTCATTCATCCATATTTACATTGCAAGTATGAGAATAATACACTAAAATGGGCCAGAAAACGGCCACTAATTCTCTTACTCCCTCATTACATACCCGATCATATCGGGAAATAGTCCAAAAGAATTTAATTAGCAATTCTTTTATACAAAACACATGCTAGAACTAGTTTTGTCCATGCACTTTTTAAAAATGATTTTATCAAGGCCATATGTCCACCCATTTCAATCATCATAGCCCTATCCGAGCCGTCCACTGCCAGAGACCCCGTGACCGAAAAGGGTCATTCCATAAAGGGTGAGCCACCCATTAGAGAATACCTCCTAAGGCGGCTACTCCCTACATATGCACATGCAATGTTCACTCAACATTTCTCATTCACATCCCAACAAGAACATGCCAATTCTATATGGAACTTACATGTCATGCCATGAAATGAGATGCGACTCATCCTATACCATGCGCCTAGTCCTCATCGACTTCTCACACAACGCCTAAGCCCATGTGTGATAATCACATTCCTGGATGACATCCAATGATCATTTTCTTTAAAATTAAATTTTTTTATTTTATAAACCAACAGCTTATTAAATCACAATTATCGCTTTATTTCAAAACTATGCCTTTGTGGGTAGCGGATTTTGTAATCCCCACTCGCCCGTAAACTGTAGATAATTTAATACGGCCTTTCATCACCGGGACTATGTCTCAATTATAATCATGGCTTTTCACTCGAGGGAGGATCTATGGCATATATTTTCTTCACTATTTTAATCAATCGTATACCGCTGGCGCTTGTCCCATTTACCTAGCCCACCTAATCAAAATTGTCAAATTGCAAAGTAGTCGATTTACCAACCATGCACTCACACCCATTTAATGCGATGTCCCCATGCATATACAATGCAATATGCCATTGCATGTTATATCATGTCATGCTAATGAATGCCATATATGAGACATTTACATACCATATTTTATACTTAGTATCATGGATAACTATATCAACCGCGTATAATTTACATCCATCCATGTCAATATATCTAAACACGCATATATCAACATAAATTAGCGCATAGGCTAGCATGTCAGCACAACAAATGGGCCCATACACAAAAGTCAGAAAACAGCTAACAAGGCTACAACCGCCACAATCTTAACTTAGAACTGCCCAGAAACTGTCCACAAACAGGCAACACACACAGACCATGAACTGGCTACAAAATAGTAAGAAACTATCCAATACAACTCTTTGAAAAGAGAATGAAACGCCTAAAGATGTGAGCACCAAATCATTCACTAGCATAGATTTTGCATCGCACGAGCTTCATGTAGTCTAAGAACGCAAGAATCGGAGTTCGGACGGCTATGCGCGTCAAGTTGAGTCACTAAGAGCTACACTATTGCGCCTAATCCATGTAGCGCGGTCTTAGGTTGCAGGAGCACTTTGAAACTCCCATAAATGCAAAATTTCAACCAAATTCGCCTCCGAAGCGTACTCTTTAAATCAAGGGACAACCTGTCCCATGCCATTAACATGGCACAACACGGTTCCAAAATCATCCTAAAACAATAGCCCAGTTGAAATAAACAAAAGTAGGAATAATTAATACTTTAAGTGTAGTCGTCGATCTCCAAACTTTACTCCTTGGTTCAATGAGTTCCATTGGAATGCTAATGAAACGAGGAAGAAACTGCTAGCCTCCTTCATATTTCTCTCTTTCTTTCCTCTTCCTCTCTCTTCTTTCTCCTTTCTCTCCTCCATTTCTCTTCTCTTCCCCTTACTTTTCTCCTCCTTCTCCCTTTCTTTAGACTCAAAGAGCTTTCTACAGAGTCGTCCAAGAATCGACCAAGTTCTATTGCAGCGATATGATCGTCCTGTCGAGTACACCAGAGCCACGATTACATCAATCCACTAATAGCGTGCTCGAGGCTGCAAGACGAACCCCAACGTGAAGTCCATTTCTGTCATCTCGAGATCTAGAAAACTTCCAAGTTTTCAACTTATACGTATCCACAAATTACTGTTTTGCTTTTTTTTTTTTTTTTTTTTGTAGAAATTTTCAATTTTTCCTGTGTTTTACATGCCTTGTTTTTAACAAAGATCATCAAACCATTAAAATTAAACATAAAGCTATATAACTTGATGAGACAAAAATGCCCGTTAATAAATTAACTTTCTTCTTACCAAAATCATCCCAACCCCCAATACCCCATCCACCTGATTAGTACCCAAAAAGCGTTATTTTGAGTCCTATTTAAGATAGGTTTTGAGTGCTTTTTGAGCACTAATCATATGAATTGAGCCAATTGACTTGTGCAGGTCCATTTAGTACTACTGATTTCGTTTCAAGGTTGTTTTTGATAGTTTTGTTATGGTGCTCTAGCCTCAAATTTATACTCTTAAGTTTGTGTCAGACAGCCGACGTTGAGAATTTCGATGATAAACATCAAGCCAAATGAAGAAATGTCAAGTGGAATTGATGAAATGGAGGCTGAACGGATGCAAGAGGCATGGCAAGGCAGCTGCAGATTTTTGCCATGCATTGCAAAATTTCACGATTGCGAAAATTCGCTGAAAATTTCGCAAGGATTGCAAAATTTAAAACTATAGCGAAATTTCGCATCCTCGCTGGTAAAATTCTCGCTTATGCATTAGCTTTTCGCTGTTAGCTAAATTTCGCTTATCATAGCTTAAAATTCGCTATCATAGCGAAGACGTGCATAGCTAAAATTTGAATTTTCGCTATGTTTGTATTTTTGTTATGATAGCGACCGCTTTATCATAGCGAAATTTTCGCTTATGATAGTGAAATCTTAACGCATAACGAAATCCTCCCTCACAGGTTTTGGTTCCAAACTACCTCGCTTGTATAATTCTATTTTGTCCTATTGTAATCATGTATTTTATATTTTTGTATTTCATACATTTTGGTTGGCTAGTAGGGTCAATTTTTATAGCTTTCTTTGTAACCTTTCTGTTAACTTTTCAATCTTTCATTCACGTAGCTTTTGTTTGTGTTTATGCTTTCTTCTCTCTTCTTTCTGGCATTTTGCCAACACTACTCTTGAGATGATAACTCACTGATGTCATGTTTCAAAGCCTCAAGAGGAGGGTGCTGCTAGCCTGTTATTGGTGGTTTGGCAGTTGTCCTCATGTTTTAAATGGAACAAAATGTGATTTATGGTCAAACTTTCCTAGTAAACTAGGGTTTAATGCTATTTAATGTCTTTCCCTTTGGTCAATACTTGTTTGGTGCTTAGGAGTTTAGTGCATTCTAATGGTAGATGCACTGATACTCTTTAGATGTCATTTACGCAGCCATTGAAATGTGAGGTTAAATGCTATGTTTAAACTGTTGGAGCATTAAATGCCTGCATTTGTTTTTAGATCTAAATAGAGTGTTTTAAGGGTTAGTTCTTAAAGCTAAACAAAGATCCTAGCTTTAGCCATGACTATATGTCATTTGGTCTTAATGCGAGGAATACCCGGTGACACCTCAGAATCCCTCATCTTTTCATCATCAAAGCATGCATTTTTCTCAGTGACCCAAGCCTCTGGCATCTCCTTTCACACTCATCTTAAGTCATTTCATTTAGCCTTGACACCAACTCCACACTTTTTGATAACCAAAATCCAAACAAAAGTCTCACCATTTTGAATCATGATATCGACCATTTGTGGGATGAAAACCCATCCCCGTGAGCCCGGACTTAGATCAAGAGCACTATGAAGAGCTTGACTACGGCAGAGGAGGAATATAGGATACAAATTTGTTGATTCGACAATTCCTACCTGTGGCACAAATCAAGACCTAAGTCCAAGACCTAGCCAACCCATCTTAACATTCTTTTCTATTTTTTTAAATGTACCAATTTTATGATTTTTTAATTTCTTATTTTTACTAACTATATATATATATATATATATTCATAATACTTATGATTTTTGTTTTATTTTCTTAGTTTAAATATTTTATATTTTAAATTTTTATAAATTAACTGAGTTTTAAAAAAATAGAAAATAAAAATACCCATAAATTACATTATTCTCTAAATAAAGGTAGAAGTATTATACATCAAAAATAAAAGTAGAATAACAAATAAATAAATTTTTAAAGAATAATCTTTTAATTAAGTAAACCTTCAAGTCCCTCTCAACTTCTAAAGGATAAATAAAAAAATAAAGATAAATAGTGATTGCTAAATGATTGAATTAAAAAAAAAAAAGATAAATAGAAGTTTGTTAGAGTATATAAGGTAATTACATTAAATGTATACCTAAATGTACTAATCAGGCAAAGGAGTACAAGCTTGTATTTTTATATGATTTATAATTTTTTTATCCCAAAATCTTTCGTAGGTCGATGTTAATACTAATTAATCTATGTCATTATTTATATGTTTAGGTAATAAACTTCTCAAATTAAAAATATAGAAAATATAGTTGATATCATTATTTTTTTATTATTTTCTATCACAAAAAATTTTAAAACATGCTCTATATTAGTTTTAATAATAAAAAATAAGGATTTTTGTAGTGTATAATTTAAATTGGTAAGTGGTGTACATCTTGGCATTTTATAGGATTTGAATATTTTTTTATCGGAATATTTTTCCTATGTTGTAAACTTATGACATACTTTATACATATTCCTTGAATCATCATGTAATGGAAACATGCATATATTAATTTTTAATAAAAATAAGTGATTTATTATAGTGTGCAAAGTGCTTACAATTAATCATGCAAATCAAATATACTAAATGTATAAAGGGTTTATAAACTTGCATTTCTCTCAAGATTTTGATTTTTTTGCTATATACTATTAAACCAAATATAGAACATACTTTGTAAACCTAATTTAAAAAAAAAAAAAATACTAATGAAAGATATCATCACATGGTTTTTATTATTATAAATATAAATACAATATTAAAAGATATTAAAAATCTTCAATTTGTGATAATTATTTTGTTATAGGTGAATGTATTTATATATTAAAGTTGATTTGTTTTAATACATTTATTAAAAAACAAAAATATAATAAAAGAAAATAAAAAGATAATGAATAAATAAAAATTTTAAAATATTAGAATTAAGTAGATTTTTTTAATAAAATTAAGTACATTTTTTAAATAATGAAAATAAGATGTTATCTATAAATTAATTAAAATTAAAATTTTAATTTATTTAAAAGTCAGGTAAATGAAGGCTAAATATTATTACACAAAAAAGAAAAGACTTGAAGATTGATCTAAAAAAAAAAGACTGTGAGAACTGGTGTAAGGCAAAGGACTATGGACTGGTGCCAATGAGTCGATAGTTCTTATGAGACATGAGGGTGTTTGTAAAACTGTAAATTTGAATTTTTCCGAAAAATGGCAAGATGGTAAATTGTTACTATAGTACAGGTTGCAAACCTAAAATTTTTCTAGATCTCGAATGATGAAATGGACCTCACTGTTGGATTCATCTCGTGAAATCTAGTTACCCATATGAATTTCGTTGAATTCCGAGACAGCCGGATTTTCACAATTTTCGGGATGACGAGTGTCTGGTGGACCCCAAAAACGGGATTTTTGAGAAAAATATTGTTTGAAACAATTTGCTAAATTTCATTAAAATAATTAATCAAACCGATTTAAATAAATCACACGTGACAAACGAACCCGGATAAGTCATGGACACGCAAGGCCAGGCCGTTTTTTTGTTGTGGATATAAGTTAGATAAAATAGGATTCTTTGGGGGAAAGAACCCTCATTTTTGCTATTTACGTGTGAGAGAGTGAAAATAGAATGGGAGGAGAGTTTCAAGTTTTCTTTAGGCATCCACAGTTCCGTCATCTAATTGGCGAACTAAGAACTAAAGTTCATCTACTCGAAGGAGGAAGCACAGGGTACCTTTAAAACTAAGGATTTCAATTCAAGATCAGCTGAGTGAGATTTCATGAATCAAAATTTTCGGGATTAAGAGGTGTTCTTGAGACCTCCTTCAGTTCTATTATACTCCAAGAGGTAGGGGTTCTTCCTACTTTTGTTTAATTCTACCAAGGGGCTGTTTGGCTTCAAATTCTGCATTTTTGCTGTATTAAGGGCTATTTGGGAGCCAAATTATGCATTTTGTTGTATTAGGGGTGTTTGGGAGCCAAATTCTGCATTATGGCTCAATTAAGGATTGTTTTAGGAACCTTTTTGTGGTTTTTTATGGCTGGTTTGTGGGTTGTTTTATGGCTCAACTGGGACGTTTCTGACCTTTTGTAGCTGGTTTCTGTGGTTTGTGGTTGTTATATGGCTCAATTGGAGACTGTTTTGGGAGCCTTTTATGGTTATTTTATGGCTAGTTTGTGGGCTGTTATATGGCTTATTTGTGTTTGTTTATTGTGGTCTTTAAAGAAATCAGTGATGGAAAATGATATGGGTGGTTATGGAAATTTCGCTAAAATTTCCCAGACTCAGGTCCTTGTTTTTCACTATAACTTGGCATACGGATCTCCAAATTGAATGATTCTAGTTGTAGATGAAACCTAAGAACAAAAGACATAAATGTCTAGAAGAGACCAAGGTTTAACTCCAACTCTAAAAACCCTCGGTAAATTTGTTTTATAGGTAGTGATATTGATTTTGTCCTCTATTGGAGTAGAAGCCTATGTTGTTTGGACCATATATTGCTATACTTAATCCAAATGATGAATAAAATCCCATTGGAAAACTAGACACCCAGAGAGTAAACTTATATGAAGGAAAGTATGTCAAGCATTATGTCTCTATTGTTCCTAGAAATTCATTCCAGAGAACACAACATCGCGCTTATAAACTATCATGAGCACCCAATGTTTTAGCTATACCCTCCTAATTTAAAAGTCCAAATGGACCTGATCTATGAGCCTTGGAAACTAAGATATAGGGTAGAACATTTTGTTAGAAGATCACTTTGTCTAAAAACCTTGTTTACAGGGTCAAAATTGTAGTTGGAGATGGACTTGGGATGTGCCCTTAGTGGATCGTTGATGTGTTAAACAATTTAAAATGTTGCTTTATGGCCTGGAACATATCGGGTCAGGGTGAATTGTTTTGTGAATTGTGTTTCATTATGTCTCCAAGATGCTTTCCGTTTAGGGACTGTTTGGGATTAAAAAAAGATTAATCCGGATTAAGTAAGAGCCTGCTTATTTAGATTGTAGGCTCGTTTAAAGGCTTGTTTTGGTCGATTTCATGGCGCTGAGCCCGTGTTGTGGTATCACTGTTGTTGGGGCACCTTATATGCCACATTTGCCTTAAAGATTAAGTGTCAGCTTGATAAGTGGTAACATGCTTGTTGTTGTGGTTGGTGAATGTTATTATATGTGTTCTAAATGTATTAACAGTGTTGTGAATGTTTAATTAGAAATTATATGCATGTGATATAATTGTTCAGGATACAAGGTAAATTTATTAGTTTATATTGTCTATATGATATTCGCCATAGGAATATGACATTAACATGCAATGGCACATTGCATTGCATCGCACTAGAAACATCTTTATGTCATGGGTGGGTGCAGAATAGAATCTAACACAATTGGTGATTTGGGTGGGTGGGCCTACATCTAGATTACATAAAAAAGTCCAACACAGTCATATAGTTGTATAAAACGAAAACTCAGGCTGCAATAGCAAGAAGGGCGATACTCTCTCGGGTGAAAGACCCGATCTGGTTTAATAATTTCGGCGATGAACAAATGGAAGAGATATGCGGCGATGGTCAGAATAACGCGCCAATGATTTATAATGATAAGATTATCTGAAATGGATATCGTAATTTGTCATGAAATATGATTTTGTTTTGTAATAATACGATAACATCACGATACTTATTTATATGCGTCGGTTGTGGAGTCGTAGATCCAAAGGCAAAGATTTTAAAAGGATGACAGATCAGTAGCAGTATATGTATAGAAAGGAGTCGTTCTATCAAAGAACAGTATTGCATGAGCATGAATTCCAACCTAGATTGCATATCTTGTCAGAATTGTGATGTGAATGTGAAAATTGTTTATGTGTTGATTGCATGTGCACTTAGCGGATGGCTCTAGGATTTACTCTTATCGGGCGTGACTCACCTTTTATATCGATAAATATATCAAAGGAAATGCACCGCGGGCGGCTCTCATTCGGATAATGCCAGAGTGAAAAAGCCGATCACGTTTGTGATAATTTTTGGAGTAAATCCATTTGGTATAGACATCGGGTAAATGAGTGAAATTAAACCTATATGTATATTTCATAAAAAGTTGTAATTGAACTCATAAATGGACTCTTGGCATGAAGTCTTTGTTATATCGGGCCTCGGTGGGCTGTAATTGTAATACTGTATACAAAGATTTGATGCCAGAGCCTCGTGATAAAGGAGACTTTGTTCGATTTTTTTAAATTAGTGGATTCTAAGAACGGAACATTACGATGGGGTATTTAGATACACGATAGCCATGTTTCACGGTTGATGGATGATCAATGGACCCTTGATTAGCGCTATAAAGGTTGGCATTTGAGATATTTAGTATCCTTTTCTTATTAATTATGTTGTTTCGGGGTTTCCTTGGGCTTTGATGGATTCTTTATTAAATACATGATCCCTCTTAACCCTAAAGCACACTCCCTAATTAATCATATTGCAACTAATAATTTTTTAAAGGGCAAAAACTGTAAGTTTTTTTTTTTTTATGTCAATTCACCCCATTGTGGAGCATATGATTCGCTTCGCCAGAATAATCAAATTATACCATGATACTTTTATAAATAATGCGCGAGGGTGTAATACAAGTTAAAAGTTAAAGTTTTAGGAATAATAATGTTAAAAAAACAAAATAAGCAAAACCTGAATTTATCTATGTCAAGGGTAAATTAGTAATTTACTAACTATAGACCTAAAATAAATATAAGATCATAAGACTATATGCCTGAATTAGAATATGTAAATGAAAGGAATAGGAGGACTTAAATGGTTAAATGAATAAATCACAGTTATTTTTCCAAACATGGCATTAGCTATGTAAGTGATGATCACATTTGGTCTCTGCAATTTGGGCAAATTGTCCATTTGAGCTAGGTCATGCTCAAGGAGAGAGAAAGAGAGAAGAGGTTAAGAAGAAGAAGAAGAGAAAGAAGTAAAGGAGAAGCCTCTTGAGGTATGACACTTACTTTGAATCCTGTCTACAAGGATTTTTATCATATTTGATGGAATTGTGTAGGTTTGGTTTTTCCTATTTGTTGGTTAGGAATTTCATACATTCAACAATGAATAGATTGGGTTTAGTTCAAGCTAGGTTGCTCTAAGTTGCTATATGGTTGTTTCATTCGTTGTGGTCCTCAATGGGAGGAAAAATTTGTATAGAGAATATGATGGGTTTTAGGAGATGTTGTTCGGCTTTTTTAAAACCCACGCTTAAGGTCACATATTTCTCAACATCACCAATTCAACTGATGATTCAAAATTCGGTAAACTAGACTTATATGAGAACAAATCCCTTGAAATAGGTGTATGCAAATTTGACCCCATTGCATCATTAAATTCCATGTCAAAGGAGCCAAGTCGCATGGACATAGCCGGTTCCGTTTTGTTCATACACAGAGTGGTCCCGCCTTGGGTTTGCCAATTTGGCTATCCCAATCCAAATCTAGTGATTCAAAATTATGGGCAAACTAGACTTAGGATAACAAATCTCCTTGAATATGTGTCTTCTGCACCAATCTCATTGGATCTAGAAAATTTTGTCTAAAAGGACTTCTATTTAAGAAACATTTGATAGTATAATAAAATACATGAAAATGCAAAGATAAGAGTAAATGATCATAAATATCGATATGATTACCGGATAACAATAAATTCTTCTCGTGACAGATATAATGAAAAATGAAATAAAAATGGATTGTCTGTTTAGAACTGGTAGGGATAGATGGATGCACTTGGTATTAGTGGATAAAAGTCTATGGCATACTGGCGCTTGACGCTGCTAGAAGCCATAAATATCTTCGTGTTCTTAGAGGTCGGTTGTCTCGCATAAATGATAACAGCGCTTCGGGTCTTTTTTATAGTTCATTGTCTCGCATAATGATACACAACGCCTTTTGGGCTCCTTATGGTAGTTTATTGTCTCGCATAATGATAACAACACCTCTTGTCCTTTATTGTTCTCGATTCACTTCAAGGTATATCTGTGTGCATGAAACATAAAAAATGACAAGAATATGCAAACAGACTTGAATATGATAAATGACATGATATGAAATGATAGAGAAGGACAAATATATGATGACAAGTACACTATGACAAAACAAGAAGTTAAAAGTGTAAATGACACAAAATGTATATGAATGATGATAAGAAATGAAAATGACAGATAAGTAAGTATGAGATATGTATAAGCATGTAAATGATATGTATGAAATATGTATGCATGTAAAGGAGCATATGATATTAGATGTATATGCATGCCCAGCGTGATGATCCCATACATTATCACCACGAAAGTATTATTCCCATCTGCTTGTGTTTAGCTTGGGGTGTTCTTATCCGTGTAGGTATAGAATAAGGAAATAAAGCTAAGACAATCAGACTCAAAGAATCAAGGTCATTTAACACTAGGTGCCCACTGAGGACCTTTCTTAGTCTATTTTGTATATGTCTTTGTTTTTGTAAACAATGTAAAGTTTGTATATGCTGGAATATTCTCTATTTTTTCGAGTTTGAATATATTTTGTAATTCAATAAGTATATAATATATTTCAAGTTAAATGTTTAATAAAGAGAGACATGAGAAAGGCAAAAAAATAATACAACAAAATAAAAAGACACTTCTTACCTAAATAATCGGGATGACGGGTTAGGTACACAAGTTAGTGGTACAGCCAAGGTTTAGACGCTTGAAATAGAGTATATATAGAAAAGCATGTGTTTAGTAATGTGTCACTGGCTGTGGAAGTCCTTATGTTTTGTATAGATGGATCGTCCTCCGAATTCAGCTGAAGAAGCAGTTGAGAGTGTTAACCTTAGAGATCAGGGATTACCTGAAACGTCTCAAAAATACCCTAGAATTTTTATAATAATTTTATTATATATTCCATGAATTGTGTCAAACTTGTGTTTTTCTAGAAAATTGATAAATTGTGAAATGGAAAATGAATATGTGAGCATATGATTAAATGTTATATGCTAAAACAGAAATTGATTGTCTCTGAATGTTCCAAGTGTAAAAGGGCAAATTTTGGAATTAGTAAAATGGAGAAACCTAAGGGCCGAGAATGTAATAAGCTTAAATGTGCTAAAGGAATTAAATGATAAATGAAAGTGTGAAATGAAGACTAAAAAGGAGAAAAATGAGAAAATTAAATTTGTATAAGCCAACATGTCCTTACTAATTTAAAATGAGAAATAAGACCAAACAAGGTCTTAGAATGCCTTATTTGTTAAAAACGACATTGAGAGGGAGAGTGAGAGTGAGAGTTAGGTTTTAGAAAGAAGCACTTTGTGAGATCTTCTCCCATTTCTGAAAGGATATGATCAAGAAGATTGAAAGAAGAAAAGCCAAAGGGCTTCAAAGTTCTCAAGAGATTCATATGAACTCAAAACCCTAGAAAGTTGTATTTGATGTTTGGGTTAGAAAAACCCTAATCCATCCATGGGTTTTGCTCATGGTTGGTTTAGGATGATATTAGGATGTTATTGGGAGTGATTCCCATGTTTTGTTTTGGGATTTTGAGGATTTTTGAGGAAATCAAAAAGGAGGAAAAGTCGGGAAAACTGGCAAAACGGCCTTATAATTTAGTCGTGAAGGAGGCCGAGGTGCCAAATGATAATTCTTAGCACGACGGAGAGGCATTAATGCAGCCATGGCTGTGAGCTACCGTCTACAACGAAAAATTTTTGGATTTTGTTTACTAATACTTTATCTTATTAATTGGTTAGTTTAAGACCTCTAATAAATGATTAATTTGGGGTTCATTAAGAAATGTTCAAGTGAAACGTGATCGTAATTTCACCGCCTGCGAAGTTTAAGTTCGCTTCCTTTGGCAGATTTAATGTCTTAACCTAAAACCGTTAACTAAGACACACTGTCATTCACTAAAAATGTATAATAATTGTTTATCTACCAGAGCATAATTTTTATTGACTAGGGACAGTGGAGGGATCACCTAACTTAGACCTAGATCGAAGGAAAATGAGAGCCGATAACTTAGTTAGTTCTTCTGACTCTATTCGAATTCAAGTATTGTTAGTTCTTTGTTCACTATAATCATATCTTTATTTCAAGTGTTTTGTAGTTGTTTATACAAATATGAAATGATTGTATGGAGTATGTATATCTCTCGAAATAAGTATTATTACGAAAGTGCATATGGATTTGAAAATGTGATATTTGAAATGTCTAACAATTAATTGCATGTGAGTGATTAATTGAATTGTAAACAAATTGGTCAGAATTCTGACATCTGAATTGAATCGAGCATACAAAACTACCAACATGGCGATGCACCAATCGTATCCGCGGCGCGGCAAACCGAAATTATTCAATGCGTCCATACGCATGGGATGCACCAATCGCATCCTTCAAGATGGTGTATGGCATTGCTAAAATGTCCTGCATGGCGTGGATGCGGAATTAATCGGTGCATATACGCCAAAGGCGATGGCATTTTAATATCACTTATGGATGTACCAATCGGCATCCGTCATGATGGGGAAGATCAAATTGTTAAATGCAAGCACATTACCAAATGATGAAAGGACGGAATTCAATTTAACGGAATTGGCCACGGTCGTGGAATCTGTATAGACAAAGTGAAATAAATAAACTTTGATGAGGGGAAATGGATTTGAAACTAAACACATCCTTGGGAGATATGTTTGAATCTCATGATTTGCGTTAATAAATTGGTTGCATGGGAAATGCAAGATTTTGATATGATCATGATTTGTAAAGTGAAAGTACGTAAAAAATGAATACATGAGTATAGTTAGATATAAAAGGTATGGTTTTACAGATATATGGCTGTTGTGTTAAACTGAAAATAATAGAATCAGATAGAACTACTAAGCATGAAAATGCTTAATATGGTAGTTTTTATTCATGCGCAGTTTTGGAGTAAACAGAAAGAAGGTGCAAGATCAAAAACGCTAGAGTCATAGAGAAATGCACAGATAAGTATGGGCCCCGCCATGGCGCATATCATTCCTTTGAAATATGTGATATTTCGTGAAATAAACGAGTTAATCAAATAGTGTTTTGTTTATCATTTGCGAAGGCATGATACGCCATTTTGTAAAATGTATTGTATAAAAGTAAATGTTTATGGGCTTCATTCATCTTGAATGCTTCCATTTAATTGAAAACTCTAAAATGAAATGACATAAATAAAATGTTTTTGATAAGATAAATGAAAACGTTATAAATTGGCTCCAATGACCGCCATTCAGTTGCCAGGATTCAGTCTCACATTTTTTGGAAAAAAGAAAAAAAGAATTAAATAAAAAGAATTAAAATCAAGCATCCCGAATCGTTTGATCACCAATCGAAATGACCAGAAACAAAGCATTACCCGCCTCGGACTTTCTAGAATTGTTAAAGTAGAGAGTTACACTCACGATCCATAAATGAAGCTTTGCCGAGAGACCAGACATGACTTTGCATTAAGATCGATGCACTGGAAGCTTCGATAGACATGGTAACAAAGATACGGGTCGAGGAATCTACAGGACAAACATGGAAGAGTCCGATAAAGTGAAATTCTGGTTAGAAAAGCTGGCAAAGAATATGAGGAAGTTAGATGCCCTCCTGACAAAGAGTATCGCAAAAGGCCTCTTACCATTGCAAAGGAGGCATATGATTGGTGGTTATTGCTGAGAAGTCTAAGGATTCCAAATCCCATGACTGGGAGTTCTTTTGTCCAAGAGTTCAGTAAAAGTACGTTACTAATATGGCAGGAGTCCACGGAAAATATTCCCTCGAATTTGGAAGAAAGAATTATCGTAAAGCAACATGAGAAGAATTCAATCATCTCAACAAGTATGCATTGGAATTGGTCCTCATCGAGGCATTTCCGTGTAGGCAATTTGAGGATGGACTGCATGATTCCATCAAGAGATATTTGGCACCTATGACTTCTCTCCAACAGGTGAATTTCTTTCAATTAGTCAAAGCTGCAATGAAAGTAAAGAGACTTGAAATAGGCAGAAAAGAAATATCTCATAAGAAGAAGTTTTCTAGAGGAGCTTCATTCCCTGCCGGGCGAAAAGATCTAGGGTTTCTCCAACTCAACTTAATACAAATACTACAGAGGTAGAAGACAGATCCACTAGGCACCTGCCTTTAGCAGAGGTGCTTCGCTTGGACAATGAGAATTCCAGAGGCCCCACTGCCACAGAAGTGCATTTATGCTTATGTGCTATTGACATGAGGGTGTTTCCTTTGTGGAAGCACTGATCATTTGATAGCACAATGTCCCCAGAGTCAGATAAGAAGTCTCCGTAAGAAAGTGGTAAAGGAAAATCGCCATACCTACCTTCAACGAGAGACGAGGTAAATCAAGATGGCCCATCTGCCAGGAGAACGAGGAGGCACAACCTCTGAGACAATGGGAGACAATAGATCGTCCTATACCTATAACATCAAGGGTGAAGGAGTATATAAACAGTACTATGAGGATTCAGTAGTTCCAGGTCAGAGTCTACATTTTCCTTGCGATACTCATTAATCGATCCTGATCTTAACTTACATTCGGGAGCAAGTGTAGTACTGAAGATACATAAGATACCAACAAAGGGAACAAATAGCATACATATTAATATGACTAATCCATTGGGGGCACAGGTTAATTGATAATTTATACAGAAATCATTTCATTGTTATCTAAGCAAGAGAGTTTCTTGTTTACTGATAACCTTACCACCCAGAGTTAACTGATTCTGTGAATGGATCGGGTCATTTCCAAACAAACCCAGCCATCATGATTTGTGGTCACGTATGTTGAGATATGCTCCGACCACTCTAAGGTGATAGCACAGGCACTGGATTAGGTCTTACCGTCCACTGTGGATCTCACTATAATCACCAAGAGAATTATGAGGAAAAAATGTGAGATATCTGGTCTGATACTCACTCTAAGAGAGGTCAAGTCAGATGGGAAAGACTTAGTAGTAATGAATCCCGCACGACTCCCGAAGAGCTACCAAAGTTCCCTGAAAGATAGGCCAATCATCCAGAGATTGTAACACAACCCCCACATGTTCAGGGCACCATACAAGATGGCTCCAGTCTTGAGTTTGAAAGAGTTAAAGAGCTAAATTTCATAAGAGCTTATGGATAAAGGATTTTACAGGAACCCTCAGAAAATCCAAACCCCTTCCAAAAGTGGTAACAGAATTTTTGTCAAATCAGAATCTTTCTATATCCCCGATGATGAGTCCATCATCGTTACTGAATCGCCCCACGCAAATTGAGCTACCACGCCGGGATCTACGACCCCGGTATTAACCCGAATTTCACGCTTTTCTATAACTGGTAATATTGATGATCAAGGCACTGGTGAGAAGGGTCACACAAACACGATCGATGAAAATTAGTCAAAGAGAGCATAAACAGCAGAGATGTATTCCCATGGATGAACCAATTTCATTACATAAGCAGACAAGACAGAATCGTCAACCAACGGAAGGTTGGTACGTCGTGCTTTATGATCCCAAGTTTCAGATCATCTCTTCTCCCCAAATGAGTCGTATGGTGCCAGGTGGCAGGTTGAACAGGCGGAGAAAGGAAGAGAGAGTCTCGAGAGAGAGGTCCAACTTCTCTAGATTTCTGACGACGACTCGCTGGCTCTCACGAGCCAAGAGGCAAAGTTGCTCTACGCTGCAAGGTCATGATGGCACCGTTTTGTGTAGTCATAAAATCTTATGCAGCGGTCTTCCATTTGGTTATTTTTGTTTAAAAGCCAAAATGGTTTTCAGGTTAGAGGCCGAATGGCTATGGATTTCGCCCAAAGGCAAGGAATCAGAAAGCCATCATAGTTTCGTCCAAACATGTTCATAATCGCTTTCGGGGGACTGAAGTTATTTCGACAAAACTGGTCTGGGGTGGTGTGCCGCTTGCATGATGAAGTTTTAAATGAATGGGTCGGGAAAGTATATCGAAATGCATAGTATCCAAGTTCCAAAGAAAAGGATTGCACTGTGTGATAAGATCCGAGCGGGCAGCCTGATCGATGGACGATAAAAGAACCTGATTCGTTGGACCTGGTAAAATGTCCAGTGAATTCGCGGAATTGATGGGCATGGATTGCGTGGAAAATTATATGTCGATGGCTGCTAAATTGATGTTAATATTATGGCTGAACTATATGAGCCATAATCGTAAAACCAGTTAGAATCGGGATTATATGAATTGGCATCATCGTGATTCATGTACCGATGACATCGCGTCAAGTCGAAAGTGTGGGTGCACTGTGATGGTTATTCACCATTCTCGCAGTCGGTCGAAATTTATCTTTAGACCACGTCTAATTTCCAAGACCTCGAGTTTCGAATTATATAAAATGAGAAATAATTAATGTGTGTCAAGGTCCCTTGAACTTTGGGTGTAGAGACTCATTATCCAAAGGTCCTGATGGGTGTGAGAGACCCAGATCATGTAAAAGATCCATGTACTATCCTGGGGAAGGCTCATATAATAATCGTGAGAGACCCGGTACTATCCAAAAGTCTCACGGGGGTGTTAGAGACCATAACCTAAAAGTTCATTGCTTAAGAGGAAAACACATGGCATGCTCATCACTGTACCTAGAGCGAGGATGTGGAGCTCTGATCGACTGGATGGTTACCCATCGCAAATTGTCAAAGCTGGGGCGAGCGCAAAGACCAGAAAGGAGTTGGTTACTGGTACTGTCTGATAGATTTTCTGAAGCACTCTGGTAAGAAATGTGTCAGAGCCGAGATATGACTAGAAATAAGGTATGGAAAAATTTCATGTATGATATAAACCATCCAGTGTCAGAAATCTAGATGGAAATATTGCTCAGGTTGTACACTGCATGTGCATTTCAGTGGGAGAACCCAGGAAAATTACCATCGCATTGCTCACCCCGTCAGGATCCCCTTTCGTGCAATAAGGAGTGTCTAGATAAGACGTTTCATTAGAGTGTCATGAAGAAAGTTCACATGTGGCTTGATTACGCTGAAACAAATAAATATTACAATTGGAAAACATGTTTGAAGCAGATGCATATAACAACTCTGAAACTATTATAACATAATGATATATTGGTGAGTATGCAGTGCAGGCCATGGCCATTTTTCATAAAATGGTCTCCATGATATTAGACACAATGTGCTTTCCATAAAAGGATGTGGTGGTCAATGACCTGAAATGGGGCATCACACTGGTCTAACCTAGCGCGTTCACCCTCAGGCACCAGCTTTATCTGCGAAAAAAGAAAAGATGCACTTGATTGATGTACATCGATTATCATAAATCAATAAGGTATAGTGAAAACAGGCAATCTATCCGCTGAATTGAAGATCTTTTGATCAGCTTAAAGGGAATGTGTCTTTTGAAGATAGACCACGATCGTATTATCACCTAGGAGGAAAGATGTCGATGTGCCGGTGATCAGACAGAACTGAGTACGCCATTATGAGTTTTTGCAATGCTTATTCGCACTGTGCAACTGCAGATTCATGGTGTAGCGCCCTCTGAGCCCGTCCGACCCCGAATGATGAAGGTTTAACTAAAACCCTGGTGATGCTCCGGTTTATTTCTTATTTTTCCGTTATTAAAATTCCATTTTTCAAAATGTCATGACTAACTTTACCGATCCGAATGATGATCCGAACTGAGCCCGCTTACTCCGATGCCATTTATCTTATCAAAACATTTTATTAATTCATTTAGTCATGAAGCGTTTCGGGCTTTAGTAGGTGCTTCATAATCATTTACAACCAAAGTAATCTGCAGTTTATAAACATTCAATAAATACATTTATAAGTGAAAAAGGCATTCTATGCCCTTTTCAAAATTAGATATACAAAAACTAAGTTTATTTAATCTTTGTTTATAAAATCCACTTGTTCAAAAGATGATATGCAAAATTACTATGAGATATAAATGGTAATGCAAGATTTCTTTATAGACTTTAGCTGGCGCGACTGCCTTCTTCTCTTTGTTTACTCGATACTGCGTATAGTTAAATTACATGCTTAAGCATTTTCATGCTTAGTGGTTCTATATAAGCTTCATTCTAATATTCTAATTTAACTCGCATATTTGATTGTTAAACGTTTAATATATCAATATATACCATGCTATCTATTTCAGATGCTTTCAATATACAAATCATTTACTACATCATATCGCGCATTTGTAATAACACCATTTCACAATTCAATCTGCAGATTTAATATATTCTATAAAATCACACTTTACTACTGCTGGCTATTTTACCTTAATTATTCATCTACAATTTATATTGATTCGCTTGATGAATCCCACTTATTATCATTCCTAAATGTAATTTACATTTAATAATTCTATTCTATCATGATTGATGCCGCTTAACGCATCTCGATGTCGCAGATCTGATCGCCCCTACCATGCCGGGATGTCGCTGAAAATTTACATCGCGGTATCACCTTTAAATGCCATACGCCATCATGACGGATACCGACTGCGCATCCCGCAAAGTGGGACATTCTTCACGCCATACATCGCGATGATGTCGACAGTGCCCCGCCATGTGGACATTGATAATTTTTGCAGAAAGCTTTAATGATACGACTGCAATCATGCAAGGACCATATCATTCTAATCTAGCATTTATGATGTATTCCGCTGATGAATCCTATCCTTTAATCATTCACATTTATCTGCTAATTATCACATCATATTCCCTTTCGGGATTATCTTTCAAAGATATACCTAATCTAGCGTAAATTATATCATACCATTCATGTACCTGATTCATGTACCCATTCTATAGTTAATCGGGTAAACTATCAAAACACTTGAACTTGCTGATGTGAGTCGAGAACAAACCGTCGTCGAATCTAGCTTCCTTCTGATCCTACCGAAGAAGCGATCACCCGTCCCTAAACAATAATATTCACGCCACTTTAGTGATAAACAATTGTTAAGCCACCTGAGAATTACAATTTTATTTTAAGTTAAAAGTCTCGTTAAGACACTAAGTCCTAAGACGACCTCGCTGAGCGGCGGAGTCACGAGCAAAGGAGGCATGACTTTTCACCTAGCTCTAACCTTAATTGAACCCCACACCGCTTCTTAGGGTCCTTAGACATCGGCATACGAATATGGGTTCAATAACGCTTTAAACATGGGCCAAAACAGGTCGTCAAATTATTTTGACTCGTGACTTTGTGACAGTTGCTCAATTGCTAGTGTACCGCAGCGTTGCCTTAACGCCATTTTTGACAAGGTGTACTGGCATAATTTTAACCTCGTAATTTGGTAGCAAATGCTTTCTGCCTGATGTTCCGGATCTGCAACTTTTTCCACTTTTCATCTACCAATCTTCCAATACAACATCCTACATCAAAAATCCACCATGGAATCATTCTTCAAACAATAACCCAAAAGGGTCAGAATCAATGAAACCACTTTCCAAGTCTCCAAAAATCCAAACTATAGAAGATGAGGTTTTAGGGTCGATCTATTACCTTGAACTCCTTCCAATCCTTCTTGTATGGGTGTCTGATCCTTTAGAGCAAGAAGTGTAAAGAAATCATGCACCAAAGCTTGATCTCTCAAACCCTAGCTCTTCATTTTCTCCCCTTCTCCAAAACTGATGTGTCTAAAAATGAGCACCGTGCCACTCAATTCTCAGTCTTTTAAACCCTCTTATGTATGACATATGTCATTTCCTTACACCCTTTCTCATTTCCTATTTTTGTCTGTTTCATTTAATTTTTATAAGGCCTTGTTCGCCACCCAATAAATCAATTAGCTCGCATTCTAATTCCTCTTTAGTTTAATTTCCTCATCATTTATCATTTATTCTATATTAGTACTTGCTTAATACCACCTCTTCGATCCTTATTTTACAATTAACAATTATCTTAAAAAAGCCTAAGTTTGACTTAATTCATACCTTAATATATAATAAAATATTTATAAAAACTTAGGTATATTGGCGCGTGCTATATGGATTTAATGAATAGTGGTCGAATTCTATGATCAGTTTGTTGTATCTTATTGATGACATCCCGGTGCATTCTAAGGATGCACAGAGTTTGAACAACATCCGAGAATATCATGTGGGAGGCGCAGAGAGAAGTAGTTATATACAAACTCAATAAATGCGGATTTTTGAACAAAGAAAGTTTCTTCCCAGCCATATCAGAAGCCACTGGGAGGGTGAGCAGAGGACTCATAAAGATTAAGGTTGCTGTGGTCTGAAACCACCTCGAATGTGGAATCCCAGGTGAGAAGTTCTAAATTTAACAGGATATTATAAAAGATTTGTGAGAATTCTTCCGACATAATTTTCTCCAGTTTCACTAAATTACTCAGAAATGAGTAAAGTTTGAGGATGTGATAAATGTGAATAGTTTGAAATGTTTGAAAGAAAATGTGTTTGGTCAAGACAGATTTGAGGTGCCCTGCTGCAGGAAAAGAGCACACTCCCCATGGTTGCCAAAGGATGCCTGCCACTGGTCTGGGATGTAGCACGCAAGATGGAAAAGCAGTGGCCATGCATCCAGGTGTGCCAGCTCATTATCAACAAAATCATCCCACTCATAACCCAGATTGGCTACAGAGGTTTTACTTTGAAAATATGGCACATCATTTATATGCAGAAAAGTGTAGAATTTACACAGCATCACAAGAGTCCAAGTAATTTGCTGATCTATAAAGAATTAATCTGATAATGAGGTGGTTAGAGCTATTCAAAAGATTATGACCTGGGGATAAGATTACCACCAGAAGCTTCAATGTCAGAGTATGGTGCTTGGGCTGTAAAGACAATGGCAGCAAATGTCACTTCAATACAAATGAATGAGATTTTATAGATGATGGAGCTACATTAGCCTAACTAATAACGCAACCACTATTTTGTGCCAAATGATGAGGCGCAGAAACATGGAGTTACCAAAAAGGAAGCGTATGGTCAGCATGGTGATAAGACTGATTTTTCAGTAAAAGGTCGAAGTTCAGATTTCCAATAAGTTATGTGTGCTGATGATAAAAGAGCTACAGAAAAGCTCTATTCCAGTTTCATAATACTGTCTTACTATGCATCCAGAGGTAATAAGATACTGATTTGAAACAACATTATTGGAAAGAAACTGGGTGAGAGATGTGACAAGTACGGTTCAAGCGATCGATAGTTCCAATAAAGTCATAACCCTTCCAATTCTCAATGTAATGGATACACATGGATTTGTGGTCGGGTTTTCCCTCTTGCATGTCGTAAACATGACTCGCCAGTGATTGCTGATAAGCTCAAAGTCGCCCATTTTATACTTTAAATTAGGATTGAGACTATTCTATGGATCAATTAACTGAGCTATACGAAAGAGGATTGTACGTGTATCGTATAAAAATGTTGTTCAGTCTAATAGAGATCCAGATTTTACATCGAGGTTCCTGAAGGAACTACAAATACTTGGTACTTCAGGGCTGAATTTAACATGCATTCTCATTCGCAGAATATGATAACTCAGAGCTACGATCTGCTACCCAAGACATGTCAAATGTACGCGGAGTTTCCTAGAAGTCGGGA